>CAUOFW020001086.1:0-138559 GCA_963454935.2 Ilex paraguariensis | reverse complement strand
ATGAGTTGATGATATCCTCTTGAGCAAACTCATAAGTTTTTTCATGTCAAACCTTATAGTGTGGATTTATTAATTATCGGACATGACAAATAAGTTGATTGCTAAGATCTCAAGGAGAAAAGAAGTCAATTATTAAATATAAATATCAGTAATTTAATTAATCGATGGACATTTGTAATATTAAATGTAGTGAGATTATTAAGCAAATAATAACGAGGAGCTTGAAATATAATTTTGAAATAAGACCAAAGAGATGCATAATAAAATTTTAGTGGACTATCTTATTATTAATGGATAGTGGGATATTTGTTCTGAGTTATACATAAGATTCTTAGGCCCATTGGATGCCTGATCGTTATTTCTCCTTGTAGTCTCAATTCTAGCCTATAAATAAACACACTCACTAGTTTTCTCAATCATAACTTTTACTTTCATGTTTAGAAAAGGTAGAAAGAGAAAGTGGGGAGAGAATTTGGAGGATTGCAGCCCACACTGCATTTGGATTTGGCATGGAAAGACATACGGTAAAAGGTCATGAGGTCCATCGAGCCGGTTGTTCGATCTGCATCAATATTTGTTTGTGTTATTTACACTTCAAGAGATAAACTCTAATACCGTATTATAGGTTTAATAAATGAATAAATTTTTGTAATCAATTATATGCGTCATCCACTATTATTAAGACTGCCATGAACCTTAGAAACTAGGCAATATCAACTAATTGTTATTCATATTATGAGAAACCATACAAAAATAACAGTTCAAGGAAATTTGATATTCAATGTCGGAAAATATCACCCCATGTTTCAAAGTTGAGCTTGTATAGGTATAGAGCTCAAAATTTTTGAATGGTTTATTTTTTAAAAGAAAAACAAAAAGTTCTGACATGGTTTGAAAATAAAAATACACATTGAAGTCAAGCTACCTAATATATGAGGAAAAGTTGGTGGATTCAACTCTAAAATTCACAATGCTCCTTAAGTGCATTTTAATGGCTTAGTTGGCCTAATACTTCTGACTACATATAACAAAAATTATATTTTGGCCCCCTCAATATGGCTCTTATATCACATTATCCCTTTAATTATCAGGTTTTAGATAATACCCTTAACCCTTAACTTTGGTTATTAATTTCACTTTGACCCAATGTTTTCAAGTTTGTTACCAATTCACAGAGTGTTTCACTCTTTCCGTTAAATTATGTAATTTTGTTTCACTTTTTTCTAATACCTTAATAATTTCGGTCAAATAGAGACATACACTTGTGTTTAGGGTAAACAAAACCAATACCTACAATGAGAGACAATCTAAAAAATGCAATAGTTCAAGAGAAAATTGAGATCAAGACCATAGTTGAACGGTCAAAATACAATTTACTTCAATCCAAAATCTCTTAAACCATCATTTCTTTTTCCTCTTTTTTTTCTTTTCTTTTTTTTTTTTCTAGTATAGTGTAGTTATGATCAAGGATGGGCATTTGGGGACATGATACGCAGGTAAATTTTGGAGTTAAACTAAATTTTCAAAAAAAAAAAAAAAAAACTTTCAGAGTTGTCCTATTTCACTTGGAAGGCGTCATAATTATAAGATGGCTTTGCCTATCATATTTTGGCTATGATTAAGCAGCTGATTTGAAGTTGTCCCCTTTTTTAAAGTCTCGAAGTTGTCCCCTTTTTTAAAGTCTCGGATACTGAGTCACCATCTTTTTATTTGAAACTTTTCTCCACAAACACAATTTTTTCTATATTAGAGAAATTATTGTGCGAGGGGGACGTAAAGTGTATTGGCTTCGAGAGAAAATTAGTAGTTGCTTCTCACAAGCAATGTTATCAGAATCGGACCGAACATTGAATTGGTAGAGGGACTGAGTCAATAATTTACTAGTTCAATCATTGGGTAAACTAGTCAGATCGGTCATATAACAAAAAAAATTATAAAACATAATAATTTAGCTAAAACTATATAAAATTTATTCACAATGCATATAATTTATGAAGTTGAGTAGAAAAAAAAATTGATTAGGGTAATGATCTTATAATGCTCAAAGGACCCTAATTTGCAAGAAATTAATTGGATTTACAATAGATTTGCAATGTCAGAGGAGGCATGTACGGTGAGTCATTCAGACCCTGTATGGTTTCCATCTCAAAAAAAAAATTTTGTTTTCGAAAACAATTTCTGGCAGAAAAACTATTTGACCAATTTTTTTTCTGAAAACTGATAATGAAAACTGTGTAGATTTAGATAACAAGTTAGAGGGTATTTTTTAAAACATTTTCAAAAAAACAACACCACCACCACCACCACTACCCTGACGTCCATCACACCACCACCACCACCACACTTCCACCAACACACTCCCATCACCACCCTCTCACTAACACCACCCACCAGCACACTTCCGCCACCACCAAACCAAATAGGTCCTCAAAGTCTCAAATTTCAAAGCTAGACATTAATACCCCATTCCAAACACAACTGACCACCACCAATCATAGAATTATAGAGAAAGAGGGAGAGGGGAGAGAGAGAGAAAAAGAGAGAGGGAGGGAGAAGAGAAGATTTATAGAGGTTGGCTGAGAGGAGATCAAGAGTTGTGCATCCAAGTCAATCTAGAGAAGACAACTGAAGATTGAAAGTGCATCCAGATTCCAAAGTGGAGACTGGAGAAGACGACTAAAGAGTCCAATTTTGATCTGGTGTGGCCACTAGTCGTTGCTCGTATAGATGGAACTGCCGAAGAATACATAGATGAACCAACCCAAAAAAGTGATTTTTGAATTTTTTTTTGTGTATTAATTTTTGAACCGGTTGGTTTTATTAAATCGTTCGATTCACTGATTTAAATCAAAATCGATAGGTTTAGCGATTTTTCAATAGTTCAAATGCAATGATGGTCTTTTTAGTGAACTGGACTGGTTTAAGTCCTGATTCATTGGTCCGTTCAGCCGGTCCAATTCGATTTTGATAGCACTACTCACAAGTCCCGCAACATTCGGAATCATTGTACATTTTTTTGAGATAAATCAATGGTTGTTTTATTCATAAGAAATATCAAAAAATAAAAAAGGCATTACAAACTAGAGTGTCTGTTCCCGCCAAATAACAGTATTCTCAATGAAGGACGCATGTTTTGCCAAACAACTAGCTACTCTATTCCCTGTTCTACACACTACATTCAGCTCCACACTATGAAATTTCCTTAAAGAATTGTTAATGTCTGCAATGCTGTGAGATCTCAAATTTTCTAATAGAAGTATTGAATTTAAGTAAGTATAAACAATGTAAAGTTTTGTGGATGAAAACATAATTAATATTAAATTTTGTGGCATATCTATAATTAATAAAACTAAATGGTTACAAACTATAATTGAAGTTACTCGTTTTTTTTGGCTGGCCATCATTGACGTCAATGACTTGGAGAAGTAGGCTAAAAGAAAAGGAAAAAAATAATAGCCAAGGAGAAGGGTGTGTGGTGGCGGCTAAAGGTGATCTAAAATGGGTGACTCACGGTTTCATCGTATACGTGTCCATTTGTGGTGTTTTGAAGTTCAAGACTTATCTAGATGTGTATATTCTGTACTTTTAAAATAGAGATATAGAGTTTATGTGTTTATGATGAGTAAGAGACGAAGTACAGAGTTAAGGCAAATGTCTTTGGGATCAAACAAGAAGTGAAAGTTTTAAGGTGAATAATTATGTGGTTATTGATCCATTTACAATAAAATTCTACTATCATATTATTGGAAGCTGAGGTCAAGAGTAAACGGTATCGTTTAAGGATTGTGTAAAGGATTGTGTAAGTGGTTTATGTATGATATGCATTCCTTTAATCTCTTTGTCAAGAGTACTTTATTGATATCGTCCTATTCATATTCGAATTGTGATATCATTTGAGTTTGAATTTCAAAATAATATTTCGTTCAATTGTTGATATTTTGTTTGACTTGTCATTAATTGTTATGATGTTAGCTTTGGTAAAATACTTGAGATTTTCGACTTGTGCGTGAGGTATATTCGGTGGCGTTGTTATGATTGTGTTTCGTGTTCGTGGCCTTGAGGGGTGGACATGATTGAATTAAAATGCACCGAATGATGCCTAGCTTGTTGTTGGGATTGACTGAGTGTTCAATCATGGTTGATTTGATTGTTCAAGCTTTCGAGTTCTTTGACATGTTCAATATATTTGTACTCCGTAAATTATCGTATTAATTCTTGTGTCATCGATTGATTATCGGTTAGTTGATAAATTATCGTCTCCCCTTTGACTTCATATATTATGTTTTAAATTACTTACTAAGTTTTCCCCAGCTCACCCCTATTTACCCTCTCAGTTGCAGGTTGAATTTGGAGTAAAATTTGGTGAAGAATCGGGTTGATCCATGAATGAAAGATTTCGATTGGTTGTAATTTAAACCGATATCGAGAATTTATTTATTCATTTTTGAGGTGTTTAGTGATTCTGATATTTAATGAAGATTCACTATATTCGTTATTGAGGTAATTAGCACTTTGAATATTACTAAATGGATTGGGGTGTTACAAATGCCTCAGTCGTGGATTCTTGTTCACTAGAACTTGCTCTGAAGACTTCCAATAGCTTAAGAGAATCACCTTCTAGCTTAAGACAATCTTGATTACTTCATTCATTGTTGTTGCCTCCATCTCTTGATTTTCAGTATGAAGCTCTATTTTCCTTGCTAGTCCTGCCATAAACACACCATTGCAATCTCTAACCACAATCCCTAGCCCAAAGGTTTTATGCTCCCTTAACCTTACCCTGCTACAATTTACCTTGAAAACTCCAAATCGAGGAGACACCTAGATAGATGTTATATGATTCAAAGAAAGACTCGGCCTATCCTCATGAGCTTACTGGACATAGGCCAAGTACTCATTTACCTCTCTAACCACCTGAGCTGGATTTTTGGATACACCTTAATGGATCATTTCTTTACGATGTTTCCAAATAATCCAACATTAGATTAGGAATACCTCAAACTCACACAGTATCAAGACCTTGATAGATGTCACTTATACATAGCTCTGGGCTTAAGCCTGTATAAATGATCTTATGGATGGAGCTAAGTTGCCATAATAGTTTCGCCTAATAACATTCTAGCAATACATGCATACTTGATTCTGAATCCCTACGGCAAACTTGGCATAAGTCATCCTCCTTAATCTTTCGTCGTCTAAGGTTTGCATTGCTAGGTAAGTCATTCAAGCAGAATCTCCACATAAATATCTTAACTTTATTTTGGACCTTTTGTTTCCATAAGAAATTCTAGTCCACCATGGATGAACTACTCTTTCCTTGGGTAGAATCTGTATTTGCCTTTACCAGATTATGCTCAATTGTTATAAGGTAAGCACTTTTCACCGTGAAATTTCCATTCAGATTATAGTGCCAAATTAACTTGTCATTATTAAGATGGATCTGTTTGAGAGTAACGACCTTGTGGAGTAAGAAAGTGGAGTCTACCACCTGAACATTCCAACTATGTGTATCTTGGTCAATAAGCTCACCTACCTTAGCATCAATCGATAATGAATTTCGAGGAGTAAATAATCTGAATTTACTAGGAATGGTTTATGAATAGTTAATATTAGCATCTTTCTAGGCTTTTACAAGACTAATTATGCTTTGATAGAGTTCAAATGATGACATTTCAGGAAAAAATTACACAAAAGCCTAAAATCAATGGATACCAAACTTTCATGCAACACTCATGTGTTCCGGAAGAAAGTTGGAGAAGTTTAAAGCAAGGCATCAATGTTCGAACACCCATCTTGAAATAATTAAAGCCCCTGGTAGAGTGTTAGGGTGATGGCTCATGGCGTATTGCAGTTATTCTCACAGAAGAACGAGAGTCACTTGAGTACCATGTTTGAATGTCAATCCACGTTCGAACATTGACTTGAATTATTTGAGAACCCCCAAATCATTGCTAGGGTGATGACACAAGGTACATCGCGTGTTGCAGCTATTCCTTGTAAAGGAGGACAAAAGTCACTTGAGTTCTACGTTCAAACTCCACTTAGCGTTCGAACGCACATCAAAGAAGATAAGAGTCAACATTCAAACGTCAATCCACGTTCGAACGTTCTCCCTAGACAGGCAGCAAGTGGTTGTGTGAGACCCGATCATGCATTGCATACATATTAGCATAATTATGTGGACTAATTATAATTATGTGAAATTATCTATTGGATGGAATTTTGTGTACGAAAATAGTATTGGGTTAATTTTGAAATCACTTAAGAATTTGGGGGGAGGCAAACATAATTATTAAAGTTGCATGAAATATCTTTACACATGTGTCAAACATGTGGTAGGTCATTTTGAAAAGGTCAAGTGCATGTGTGTGTGTGTGCCAAGTGTATGTGTGTTTGACTAGGTGTAGAAAATGTGTGTGTGTGTGTACTTTAATATGTAGTAAAGTGAGTGTGTTTAAAAGACAAACCAGTGTTTGTGTGTGTGTTCTGGCTTGTTGAAACCGTGAGTAAGGGAGAGTAAAGGAGAGGAAGAAGAAAGAAAAAAGAAAGAAAAAAGAAAGAAAGAAAGAAGAACTTGGAGGACTCCATGCCAAACCAAAACTAAGAAGAAAACAAGAAGAAGGTAAGGGTGTGTGTGTATGATTAATTTTAAGTATTTGTATATATGTGTGGGTTGTTTTAGTTTATTTCAAAACATATTTTTGTGAGCTTAAATTAAGTGTATTAAACATAAATTAGTGGGCTGTTGTAATTTAATTTCACAACAAGGTTTTTGTGAGTTTCATTAAGTGTATGGAACGTAATTAACAGGATGCTAGGTAAAGGTTCCAAATGGGTATTAAACCGAAAGTGAGAAAAATGTGAAAAATGACCCTTTGAGGTGTTCGAGATGAGTTTCGTGGACTAGGTTGAAACCAAAATTATGAGAATGAAATTGGGGCCTTAATGGTTCAATTAAAGGGCTGATTTGCATGAATTAGGGAGTGTGAGTTTAAATAAAATTATTTTAAAAGAAAGTATGATAAAAATTGGAAATGTGTGTCGGTAATGCCGAAACCCTAATTTCTAAATATTATTATCACTTGTATAAATTTTAATCCAAATGATCCAAAATTTTGCATGTAGCATTTTTAATTGATTCTTGATGTGATAATGTAAATTTCAAATCCAAATGAATACAATATCTGGTGCGGAATATGCGAAATGCTGGAAGTACAGTTTTTGAGATTTGAGGTTGAAATGTGTAGAAATGGGCCCCCTGGTCAATGTGTTTGACCTACTAAATTTTAATTGTGATTAACGTGAGTAATTTTAAAAATTTGGAGAAGAAATATGATCCCTAAATCTAATGTTCGAGTATGTGAGTGAACAATGCGGTAACATCTTGCATAGAGACGGATACGAAAAAATAGAAGGGATCCACCGGTATGTCCGAAGGCCCGTAGCTCTGTACACTTGAGGTGGGTGTATATCTTTATATATTTTAAAAATACTATTATAAGGTGATGTTAGATGATAAAATTTAATAGCATTTCTCTAGGATTATGTGTTATGTGCTTTTGTGATTGAATGATATTTTGTACTGTGTATTGTGTATTGTGGAATGTGACGCACTGTTTGAGACAGGAGCATCGATCTATGATCACCGGGCATGCAGTGGTGTGCTAGCATTGTGGTCTTCCCGAGAGGTTCGGGAGACACGGATCCATGTGGGATTGATTACCCGATGAGGGGTAGAATGAATGTGTTATGACTTGTGAATGCTTTGGAATTAGATTGATGTTGTTGTTTGATACGTGTATTTACGTAATATTTACCTACTTCTATATATTACTATCATTTTCATTTCATATACGGCATGTATATTCACTGAACGCGTGGTTTACCTCACACCCCTATAGGTTCTCCTTTTCAGGTATTATAAAGGGAATTACAGATCAGTCCACTGTCCAGTTGATTGAGTACTGTCTAGTGAATTGAAATCAAGCTGGAGTAGTTCAGCAAAGTTGTATGATATTACTCAGGTTGTATATTATATTGAATGAGAGATTGTTATAATAGGTTAATGATGTATACATTTTTGAATAGACTCAACAAGCATACTTTGTGATGTATGTTATATGGGTGTGGGATTTTTACATGTATATAACCTAGAAAACAAAATAGTACATGTGTTATATATGGTACATGTTATAAAACAGGTATTACCATCATGCTTAATGACTAAGGTAATGGGTGGTGTTGTTGCACCTGTGGGATTAATTGGTGTTTTATTAATCTAGATTATATGGATACGTAAACCAGTGTACCAAAAACCTAGTCACGTCTCATTCTTGGGAGACCGGGATGGGGCGTGACAAGTTGATTATCCATCCAACTCTTGAGGCATTTACTATTCCTTTATTTTTCTTTACCCCCTCCCCTTTTGCCTATAAATACCTCCATTGTGAGAGCTTCAAAGGGCATTAGGACATAGATTTAGGCTTACATTTTAGAAATAGATATTATTACATAGAAAGATAGAGGGAGATAGATCATCTTTTAGTTGAGGAGGAAACCCTCCAAAAGTGACTAGCTTCTTCTACTTTTATTTCTTAGTTTCATTAGCTTCCATTGTTTGAGCTTCCTTCTTCCCTTAGATGAGTGAAATTCTTTCACTTTTCTAAGCTTTACCAAAGCCGTGAAGAGTGAGTAATTCCTCATTCACTCTTTAGTAAGATGTGGTGGACATGTTTAAATCATTCAAAAGCTATATTTGTGCATTTCGTCTATGTTAATGCTTTATCTTTCACTTGTTTATTGAATGATTGAACACATCTAGCAAAACTAAGGTACTTTGTACAACCATGAGTTCTTTCTATGACATAGATGGCTCTTGACATAGGAAGGCTCATTGGTTTTAGGCAATTACCCTAGTTAGATCTTCATGACTACATTTCAATCTTCACCATTATTGTGCTTCAACTAAGAATAGAATACTATTGCGGTGCTTGGATGCCTTATAGAACTACTTGCTTGTTTGTAGACGAGTTGAGTCTCGGCACAGATAATTCTTGTAAATCTCTACAAAGACATCAGAACTATGCTCTTAGTTCTCACAATCCATTTTTATCTTCCAATTAACTTTATGTTGACACAGGAGTTAATTGAGTTTCCAAGCACAAGTATACCAACCGATGAATAACTATATGTTCAAATCCTCGAGCAAAGGCTGACTTTTACATTTGAAAGCTTATTATATTTTGTCTAGAAAATCCCCTTGGAAAGAATCTTATATTTTGTCCAAGGAATCCCGTAGACTCCATAACTTTAATCTCAAGGATTCCATTCAATTTGGTCTTTGTCACTACTTGCTTCGAAACACCAACATTAGTTTTCTATGGATTCAACTCCGGACTTAACCAAATTATTACTACAACTTGATCGTCTGCACTTGGGTGTACACATTTCGGATCAAGTCAATGGGAATCCATCTATCCAGTCAGATTTTAACTTTTTTGCCATCTCCAATACCCCATCTTGACCCCCACTTAATTATCCTTCTGGCTTCTAGGATACTTCGTCATGTGAATGAGGGTCGATTGCCCAAGTTTACCTCCATAAAGGTTGTCGAGGTTAAGTATCTACTTTTCATCACTTTGTGAATGAGGGTATTTTTCTCATTACAAATCCTCCATGCTTGTTTGGCCAGAAGTGCCATATTAAATGTTTTGAGGTCTCGAAAGCCCATGCCACCTATTTCCTTGATTTTTCACATAGTTTTCCAACTCACCCAGTGTATTTTCTTTTCACCATTCTTCTGTCCCTACCAAAAATTGGAGGTTAATGATTCCAATTCTTCACACTTGTAGTCAGGAAACTTGAAACAACCCATGGAATATGTGGGGATGGATTGGGTAACTACCTTAATGAGGACTTGTTTCCTGGCACTTGAGAGAAATTATTCTTTCCACCTCTGTAGTTTGCTCCACGCTCTTTCCCTAATTTGACCAAAGACCCCCTCTTTGAACGGCCAACGATCATGGACAATCCGAGGTATTTATCATGTTACTCCACTAGTAAAACACCCAAAATGCCTTGGATCTCCAAAGTTTTATCTTCTGGTGTATTACAATTGCATACTATTGCTAACTTCTCAATTTTGATTTCCTGACCCAAAACTATTTAAGATATTTGGAGAATTTTTTTCACTGCTCTTGCTTCTGAAACCTTGATACTGAAAAAGAGGAAGTTGTCATCCGCAAAGAATAAGTGTGACACCTTCGGGCAGCCCTTTCCAATTGAAACTCCTTTAATACTTCCATTTCTCTCGAATGCCCATAATAGAGAAGGCATGCCTTCTGAACAAATTAGAAAAAGATAAGGTGACAAAGGGTCCCCTTGCCTGAGACCTCTTTCAAGGTGAAAGTAGCTAAACTGCTCATTGTTTAAAATGAAAGAGTAAGAGAATGTAGAGACACATTGCATGACTCTATCTACCCATCTTTGATCAAAAACTCAGTTTTAACATCATATATTCCAAAAACACCCACTAAATCCTATCGTAGGCCTTACACATATCTAGTTTCAATGAAAAGGGACCCGCCTTTTTCTCAAAAGCTACCAATACATTATTAGTAATGAGTCTGCCAGGCACAAAGGCTCCTTGGTTTTCAAAGATTATTGAAGGAAGGATCAGTTTTAGTATGTTTGCTAGGACCTTAGATATGGCTTTGTAGACCACATTACAAAGACTGATTGGGTAGAATTGGGTTATTTCTTCTGGATTGGAACTTTTTTGGTATGAACAAATGTTGGTGTAATCCAACTTCTCCGGAAAATGGCCACAATTAAGGAAGGATGGGATATAATGAAGGACATTTGGGCCACCTATTTTTTAAAATTTGGGGCTTAGCGAGGCCGGTACCTCCCAAAAAATTTAATAGGATAAAAGTACACTTTTTAAAATAATTGGGATAGAAGTACATATGCTAAAAAATAGTCATAAAAGTCATTTTACCCCTAACATAAATAGTGCATATCTAATTGAATGTGAAACTTTCAAGATTAGAATGTGAAACTTTCAAAATTTCTTTTGATATATATATATATATATATATATATATATATATATATATATATATATATATATACACACACACACACATGTAATACAGTGACATCAAACAGTGATACGCTCAATAAAAAAAGAATAACACATTCAACAAAAAAATAGTAACATCAAACAGTAACACACTCAACAAAAAAATAGTAACATCAAATAGTAACACAAATATTTGTTTTGAGCGTGTAACTGTTTGATGTCACTGTATTACGTGTGTGTGTGTGTGTGCGCGCGCGCGCGCGCGTGCGTGTATATATATATGTTACTCTTTTTTTGTTGAGCGTGTCACTGTTTGATGTCACTGTATTACGTATGTGTGTATATGTATATGTGTGTGTGTGTGCGTGCGTGCGTGTATATATATATATACACACAAAATTTCAAAATTCAAATGATACACAAATATATCTTGAAAGTCTCACATTCAAGTAGGTATGTACTATTTATGGTAGGGGTAATTATAGAATACATTTTAGAAAGAATTTGAAAATGTTTTAAAATGTGTATTTATTGACAACTATTTGATAAAAAAAATGACTTAAAAGAGGATAAGTTTGGAGGTGGTACTCAAAGCCAAATAAATTTTGAAAAAGGTACTCACATCCCATTATCTCTTAAAATTTTTGAAAGAAAAGGGCTAGTATCCTATCGAAAGATTTGCATAAGCCTCGTATTCATTGCATCTATCACTTTGTGAACCACCTCCATAATTATAACTTCCATGTCAGAAGTTTGGGGCTTAGTTGTTGAGAACAAATTTTTAAAATATGATTCCATAACCCTTTCCAACTCTTGGTTATCAGCGCACCATCCTCCCTATTCATTCCTTAATCTGCAAATTCTGTTCTTTGTTGTCTATTAGTCGCACAGGCATGAAAAAATGATGTATTTCGGTCCCTCTCTTTTAGCCACTGGATGAGTGACCTTTGCCTCCAATATGCTTCTTCTATGTCCAAAGTCTCATCCAACTCCTTTTGACATCCTTTGCTCTTTTCATATCTTCTTCTATCATTGTCCTTTGCCTTAGAAGTTCAAATTCTGTTTTTAGCTTACTGGCTATGAGCCTCAAATTTCTTAAGCTATCTTGGTTCCATCTGAGAAGTCCTATTCCGCAATTTTGGATGTTCTTGAAAAAGGCTTCCTCTTCCTCTTGCCCATTAGCAATACACCAATTATTCTTAATTACCATTTCACAATCCATTCACTTCACCCTATACGCTTCAAATTTAAAAGACTTTCTTCCTCCCTAACCCTGAAGATTCCCAGGTTTCTTTTATGTATCCAACATCAATTGGTAGTGATCTGATGCTTGGTTGAAAATATGGTGTACTACTGTTTCTGGGAATTTTTCCCTCCACCATGTATTGACGTAGGCTCTGTCTAATCTTTCTCAAACTGTATTCGGCGTCGGTCGGTTGTTACACCAGGTGAAAGGGTACCCTTTGAACCGCAAGTCTTCGAGAAAACAAGAATCAAGTGCCTCCCGAAAGGCTCTTATTTGTCAATTCGCCTTCAGGGGCATACCTTTCTTCTCGTTGTGTGACACAATCTCGTTGAAGTCTCCTATATATAGCGATGGTAGATGGCTCTCTGCTCCTAACCGAGCAAGCACATGTCATGCTTCGCTCTTGCTAACTACTGGTTCACCATACAATCCCGTAAGTCTCCACTCACCCCCGTCATCTTGATTAACTACCACATCTGTATGTCTGTGTAAGAAGCTTCATAGAGTCACACTTAAATTCTTTTGCATTAATAACGT
Organism: Ilex paraguariensis; assembly: GCA_963454935.2. NCBI lineage: Eukaryota > Viridiplantae > Streptophyta > Magnoliopsida > Aquifoliales > Aquifoliaceae > Ilex > Ilex paraguariensis. Next base: position 125,693 of record CAUOFW020001086.1, on the reverse strand, counting down.
CAATCCTCCTAAATGGCCGCTCGAATTAATGCCCACTCCATTCATACGCATACTCATCTTCAGTCTTATCAATTCTCACCGAGTTAAACTTTGCCAACACTAGGAAGACAAAGTCGGGCCTTTTGTTCCTCATGAATTTGTGAAGACTATGGGCCGTCCGAGGGTGTCCGATCCCTCGGTAGTTGCAACTTAAGGTTTTCATGGAATTAGGTAGGCGTAGAGATTGAGACTTGTATCTGGGTCGTGGCTTGTGTATCCTAATAGGCGTTGTCCAACCCATTTCCAACTTTCTTTAGGCGTTCTGTGGCTAGCCCTTCGAAAGATTCTTCCTTCCCTTGGGCTTTTAAGGTAGATGGGCTTCCCGCTTCTTTTAAATTTCATTGACACCTATTGACTTTGTTCAATCGCTTACAGAGCGGGTTTTACTTCCTAAGACATCTTCTTTCTCCTCAATCGATGGTATTCCTTTCTACTCGATGAGAAAACCATCAATCTTGAAAGGTAATTTATCGTTGCCCTCAATTATTGCATCCCTTCTCTCATCCACGTGACTGATAGGATTTTCATTCTCTACATCACCCCCGAGGCCTATTTCATCACTGGCGTTACCTATTTCTACGGCCATCGGGACTGGCCTAGAAGTTTCTATGTTTTTATGCTTCTTCTCCATCGATACTCTTAACCAAGGACCATAATGGGAATCAACTTGGCTAGGCATTCTCTTTCCCCATGCCCTATTCTACCATAATAATAGCAGAAATTCGGCAATCTCTCATATTTGAAGAAAACTATAATTGGTAAACCTTCAGTATTCTGTAGAATCATACCTCTCAACAGTGGTTCGTAACATCAATGTTTACCCTTAGTCTCAAACATCTGCCCTATCCGGTGCCATCCCTGCTTAGCTCCATATCGATCAACTTTCCCATCTTTCCTCCTATTATTTCCCCAGTGGTTTTACTCATAGTGTTGAGGGGAAGATTATACACTTGAACCCTTAGTGAGTACCATCTAAACATAATATTTTACGATTGTGTTGCTCCATTTTAATCCAACATCATCACCAAATTGTCGTCAAAAGTCCACGGCATTCCCTCCATCACCCTCCTCTTATCCAACCAATTGTCAAATTGGATTAAGAAAAGGCTGTCAGCCAAGTCCTTGATATCAACACTACCCACCTTCCAAACCAATTTCATTGTGCTTTTGAAAGCTGCCATGTTGAATTACTTTGTTAAAAAAATTTCCCAATCAAACAAAGTTTCCCTTTTTATTCTGTTTTCTAATCTATTCGAGAATTTATGTGCACCACGGACTTTTTTTCTTCTGTAAGGTTGTACGTACTCCAAAGTTTCTCTATCTCATCATCCATTTTGTTTCCCTCTGTTTATCTCCTATGGATGCTAGCCCAAGAAAGGAGATCACAAAGCGGCAACTACGTCAGAACACGAAACCTACAAATAAGTAAGGTTAAAAATAAAATAGGAGAGGATTAAGAACTGTGGTTTAAGGTGACACTCGTAAATGTTTAAGATGAAAAGGAGAGAAACAAGAGCCTTCAATAGAAGAGATTCCTATGAAAGACGGCGACTCTGTCCTAGCAAAGAAACGAAACCCCAACTGGAGAGGACTTGGATACCAAGAGAATCACACGAATCATTGTGCATTGGATATAATTTTTTGTGATAGGTTAATAGCATTTTTAGTTATGATTGTTTTGTCAGTTTAGTCTTCATTGTATTAATTTAGTTCTTAAAGTTTCAATTCATATCACTTTGTTCTATAATCAGACAATTCGTCAAGTTTTTTTTTATGAAAGTGACTTCGTGTCATTTTTTGAGATGATATCACGTGTCCTACAAGTGATCATTTCGTCAAAAATTTAATGATCCGTCTATGTAAGGATCATTTAAACATGAATTGAATACATTATGGATCAAATTAACAAAATATGTATACTTTAAAAATCAAAAATAATATTAACCATTAGATTTTGACTATATTATGGAGGGCTGGTTTCAAAATATTAGAATACTTGCTTCATTGATTGATGCTACAAGAAGGTCTACTTCCACGCTCTATTATTGATTTGTATGTCAACTTCCTAAATAGGCAATGATTGGGTTTCTTTACAAGTTGTGATGGTTGCGGATTGCTCTAGAAAGGTGGAAGCTTTCCATATACAGGACTGTAACTGGTTTTCGACTTGGCCAGAGGAAAAAAAAATTGTAATAGAGTAAAGTATATATGCTTAGACCCAAGTATTATACCTTGGGTTGCGCATTGCTGTGAAATTATCCACCATCTCACATTACACTGTGAACTATTGGTTTAAATTTTGCATTGCCAACCCAATTGTCTGCTTATTGTACATTTTTTGATAGCAAATCAGATCAAAAAAAAATTCGTGCAGCTGATGAGAGAAAAGTCCATCTCCTACCATTGTGAGATCTTAGTTTTGCCTTGATTTGTTATGAAAAATTGGACAAAACAACATATGGAGCAATGTAAAACTCAAATTAATAGCTCAATATGCAATGTGAAAAATAAATAGTTTAGGCGCAATGTAAAAAACAAATATTTTAAGTAACAATGTTAAACAAGAGGCAATTCAGACCTATTACAAGAGAATCTTGGGTAATGAATGATTATGAGTGCAGGTCAACCGTTAGGTCATCTAGGCCTCCACATTAGAAAAGGCCCCAAATTTTCTTTAATAATGGGTTTGACTCTCTTTCAATTATCAAATAATTAAAGGGTGCCTCAATTATAAAATCTTCTTCTTTTGTTTTGGAGGGCATCTCTCTTTCTCTCTTTGGTTAGACAAATAATATTTAAAAACTACGTATTACTATATCGATATATGGAATTACTTATAATTATTATCGTCTCTAACATAAACCAACAAAGCAATGACTCTGAGCCTTACACACAAAAAGGTCTCAAAATTTATGTATATCAATAATATAGTCTAATCGAGAAGTCTGAGCCACATATTAATCCCACAAAGAAGGCCCATGAAAGTCCAAGTCCCAAGAAAAAGATTAAATGATTATTATTGTATCTTTTTATTTATAAATGTTTTTATTTGAAAAAAAAAATTAAGAATCCTCACTAACCAAACTCTCTCTGAAAAAGAAAAAAATAATCAAGTCGGCCCTGATTTTGGGTCTCAAACATATAATGTTTTGCTAGTTCCGTGATATTTTAAAATATTTTGTTTCATTACTTGAGGCGAGTATAAAATTTTGATTTAAAAAACAATCATTTTTTAGTATTTTTATTGGTGATAGGTCGGTATCGATACCATAATGCTTAGATTTTCTCTGGCAATTTTGCAAACTTACGATTGCACTTCATTTCACTACTTGTACCAAAAACATACCTATAACTGGTGGCACTCGTTTAATACATGTCATGCACGTAGCCACGCCACTAGCTAAGGTCCATAATGGGTCGGGCCTACCCGATAGTCCATGGAATGGGTGTTGACTGATAAATGGGACGGCCCATCCAGAAAAATTTGGCACATGATCTGGTAATCGTGACAATCGTAACGGAGTCATCTTTTCCAAGTTGAACGTTTAAAATTTTTCTTCAGTTTGATGGACCAATGGATTGACGTGCATCACCATGATGGGCCAAGATTGTGACTCTCAGCCCTACCCATTGGCCACGGGCCCGTTGTCGAGGTTAACCAATCATAAGTATCCTCAGATGGTTTGTCGGCGAAGCATCCACATACCTAAAGGTAGGCTCCATAGCAGGGTAATTTATTGTAAAATAGACGTGTTTATTTGTCTAGATTAAAACTAAGTGCAAAATATTTTAGGCCGATTTGTTTTTAAAGCTTTCCATAAATCTTTTTGCATTAAAACTAACCCCAAGTTTTAAATATTCACTTAGTTTGAAGAGGTAAACAATAGGAAGATAAATAAATTTTTGAAAACTATAGATCATCGTTCTCCGAATCCTAGCAGGGTCAACAAGCAATAATAAAATAGAAAAATAATAAAAGCAATGCTATTGGGACATAATTGAAAGACATAATTTCAGGACATAATGAGTTATCACCAATGATATGATAATGAATTTATTAATACTACAATGGGACCCATTATTAAATGCATTTTACTATTATTTCATTGGTGACAATTCATTATGTCCCTAAATTATATCCTTCAATTATGTCACAATAGCATTAGTAAAATAATAAACTCGCCATGATTGTTCACATTACAAGATTTTAGTAGTTAATACCTTGAAATATTGAGTTCGAATCCAGTACGACATGCTCTAATTGATCCATTGCATGTTGTTTACAGTTAATTACATATATTTCAATTTACGTGATATTTATGTGTCATTGGGATAGTTTTCACTTTTCAGTTATTGAAACAAATGAGGATGACTAATACTATATAATTCAAATGAAACTCAAAAAGTTGAAACTCAAAAAGTTTCAACCCAAATGCATATAATTCTTTAAATGAGTAAGTCTCATCAATTTTTTCAGTGGAGTCTATAACGACAAATTTCATGATGCAATATAACACAAAATAAGGTTAAAATACAATAATCAATTTAATTGACTTTAAGTAAAAAAATATAGCGTTAACTCTCTTTGGAGTGCTTCTTACGTATATTATTCTCTAATTCTCAATGAATTGATAATGAGGGCCGGATCGGCATATTTCTTGATTTTTGATTCGGTAATACTTTGGTCGATTTGTTGAAAATGAGAGTCGGATTGACATGGTTCTCATTCTTTGATCTTTGACTTGATTTTGTCGAATTTTCTCACTGTTCTTTGTGTTAAATGATTTATAGATGATTTGGATCTCTTGAAAAAGGACTTTAGCTTTGTTTTTTCTCCTTAGAGATAGATTTGTTAAACCTCAGTTGAGGATAAACTCTGGTAGAGCTTCTCTATTGATCTTCCCTTCTCCGGAGGTGGACTTGTATAGAATTTTCTTGATCTTCCCTCTTCTTTGACTTCTCTTGCTCCGCCTTCTTGGCCTCCTCCCTTTGTTTCCCTTTTTCCGACATCTATTTATAGTGATAAGAGTAATTATCTATATAAAGGTATTTTACCTGAATACTCTTATGTGGACTTTAGGTAATGGGCTACCCATAAATTTGTGGGTTTTAGTTAATTTATAGAATTTAAGTCCAACCTTTTTTACCTTTTAAATGTTTGTTTAATTTGAACCTGTGAAATTTAAGTCTATTTTAATTTAATTTAACAAGCCTGATTAATTGTATTTGGGCTTGTATTATTTAGGGTATGAAATTTAGGTCCAATTTAATTTAATTTGACAAGTCTTGTTAATTAAATTTGGGTTTGTATTATTTAGGTTATGAAATTTAGGTCAAACCCAATGTAATTTATCTAATTGATTTGAGTCCAATTATAAACATTAATTTTTTAATGTCTACAAATGCCCTCTCTAGACTTATTTGCATATTTAATAGTTTATAAATATGTAAATGGGTCTCGAATTTATTTTTTAATTTAAAAGAAGTTTAATTAAATTTAAATTTATTATTTCATGATCAACATGGAACTATAGTCCATGTGAAACTCGAAAAAAGATACAAAATTCAACTTAATTATTATTTTTTAGTTCTTTAGTAATATGGACTTCTAATCAATCTTTGAGTCAATAATAATTTTTCTGTTCCACATAGACCTAAAATTTAGAATTTCAATTCATGTATACTTAGAGTAATTAAGTCCTTTCTTCACTCAATAAATAGACCTAAAGTGTATTTATATTTGACATGGGTGGACACCGTCAATCCATTGGTGCTGTGCAATATGGTTTTTTTTTTTTTTTGTTTCTTCGTCTCCACTAGACAAGGACTAGCCCTTTTGTTGAACAAGGAACAAGGAACAGCCTTTATGAATGTTAAGCTTAACCCATCTCCTTTTCCTTATTATTTTTTAAATGCATTATTCCTCTTATGACGTTATTTTTTTATTGGTTAATATTTTTTTTTTGTTATCATTCAATTTGTTTGTTTGTTTGTTTGTTTGTTTTTATGATTGTTATTTTGTTTTTTTTTTCCTTTCCCTTTTTGTTTGAAGACTTTAATTAGAATGACTTTATCTTAAAACTTTAATTTCAACGATTTTTTTTGGTATACAATATGCTCAAATTTTGTTACCATAAGTACACAAGATATATTTTTTTTTGTTGGTCTTGTGATAATCATGTCTTCTCTTGATCGTGTATTATTTTTTATTTAATTACATTTTTTGTGTTTATTGTTTTGTTTTATTTATATGTTTATTTATTTATTTTCAGGTCATTTAATGGTTTGGTAGCTTGGCTTTGACTATAAGCACCCTCCAGGTATGTTTTTTTTTTTTTCTTTCCTCTTCCTTTATTTGATTCAAATTTTTTTCTCTACACCTTGTTGTAGTCCTTTTGTCTTACTTGGTTGCCATTGCATTTTTTTTTTTTTAATTACACACAGGCTTACACCATTCTATTTCTTGGTTGCTTCATTAGTCAATTTTATTTTATTTTTGTTTCAACCTTTTTAGGTAAGTTTCTCATTTAAATCTTTTTGGTATTTATTTAATTATTTTTTAAAAAAGTTTTAAATTTTCTCATAAATTAAGAGAACAAGAATGATAGTATTATCAAGATTGATTTTTTTCTCTTTTTTTTAATTTCTTGCATTTCTTTTAGATATTTTTCTTTCTAAAAGTTAGATCAAAGAATATTTTGAAGATTTCAAAACAAAAAATGATCAAGTGTACCTCAAGAAGTGTGTATTGAAAATTTCAAAGACCCTCATGCAAGGATGGATTGTAGATTTGAAAGATCAAGCGCACCTTGAGAATGGTGGATTGCATATTTCAAAGAAGCTGGTCCATGTTGCAGTTTTGAAAGTAGCCTCAAGAATTGAAGGTCATATTCTTGAAGTTAGTGAAAATCTCCTCATGACAGTGTGAAATGAAGAATTGAAGAACCAATGGTCCTTGAGCTTATTATCAGTTCCTATAGCAGCTCAAACGTAACCCATGATCAATCCTTGCAATAGTCTGAAAGTAGTTTATACCACCATATTTTATTTTTGTTTTTGTAGTAAGTGGACTTCGTGACGTGGTGAATTGAAGAATCAAAGGACTCAGTAGTTTTTGAGCTCATGATCAATCCTTACAACAGATTGAAAATAGCCTACACCACCAAATTCTTTTCTTGCAGTAAGTGGACCTCGTTACGTGGCGAATTAAAGAATCAAAGGACCCAGAAGTTTTCGAGCCCATGATCAATCCTTGAGGCAGATAGCAAATAGCCTATACCTCTAGATTCCTTTCTTGTAGTAAGTGAATCTTGTGACGTGGCAGATTGAAGAATTAAAGGACCCAGTAGTTTTCGAGTCCATGATCAATCCTTGAGGCAGTTTGAAAGTAGCCTATATCACCAGATTCCTTTCTTACATTAAGTGGACCTCGTGATGTGGCGGATTGAAAAATCAAAGGACCTAGCAATTTTCGAGCCCGTGATCAATCCTTGAGGCAGTTTGAAAGTAACTTATATCACCAGATTCATTTCTTACATTAAATGGATCTCGTGACATGGCGGATTGAAGAATCAAAGGACCCAGCAGTTTTCGAGCCTGTGACCAATCCTTGAAGCAGATTGAAAGTAGCCTATATCACCAGATTCTTTTCTTGCAATAAGTGGACCTCGTGACGTGGCAGATTGAAGAACCAAATGACCTAATAGTTTTCAAGCCATGATCAATCCTTACGGCAGTTTTAAAGTAGCCTATATCACCAGATTTCTTTCTTGCATTAAGTGGACCTCATGACATGGCGGATTAAAGAATCAAAGGACCTAGAAGTTCTCGAGCCCATGATCAATCCTTGAGGCAGATAGCAAGTAACCTATTCCTCTAGATTCCTTTCTTACAGTAAGTGGATCTTGTGACATGGCAAATTGAAGAATCAAAGGACCCAGCAATTTTCGAGTCCATGATCAATCCTTGAGGCAATTTGAAAGTAGCTTATATCACCATATTCCTTTCTTACATTAGATGGACCTCGTGACATGGCAAATTGAAGAATCAAAGTACCCAACAGTTTTCAAGCCCGTGATCAATCCTTGAAGTAGATTGAAAGTAACATATATCACCAAATTCCTTTCTTGTAGTAAGTGGACCTCGTGATGTGGAAGATTGAAGAACCAAAGGACCCAGCAGTTTTCAAGCCATGATCAATCTTTGCGGCAATTTGAAAGTAGCCTATATCACAAGATTTTTTTCTTACAGTAAGTGGACCTCGTGATGTGGCGAAATGAAGAATCAAAGAACCCAACAATTTTCAAGCCCGTGATCAATCCTTGAGACAGATTGAAAGTAGTCTATACCACTAGATTTCTTGCAGTAAGTAGACCTCGTGACATGATGGATTAAAGAATCAAAGGACCTAGCAATTTTCAAGTATGTGATCAATCCTTGAAGCAGATTGAAAGTAGCCTATACCACCAGATTCCCTACAGTAAGTAGACCTCGTGACATGATGGATTAAAAAAACAAAGGACCCAGCAGTTTTTAAGCCATGATTAATCCTTGTGGTAGTTTGAAAGTAGCCTATGTCACCAGATTCCTTTCTTGCAGCAAGTGGATCTCGTGATGTGGCAGATTGAAGAATCAAATGACCTAGCAATTTTTGAACCCATGATCAATCCTTAAGGCAGATTGAAAGTACCAGAAAACTTCATATCTCTACAGCCAGTTGATGTCCTTTCTTTAAGGGGATGGACTGTAGAATTGAAGAAGCAACAATTCTTAAGCTTGTGATCAGTCCTTGCAACAGCTTGAAAGTAATTTATAACATCTAGCAATAGTAGACGACAAGACCAATAGTCCAAAATACCAGTTTCAATATGGTGAGGTGAGGTGAGGTTGAGTTACTACTTTTGCACGAATTGGTGAATTCTATGCCAAATTTGGGTGGCTTCTATATCAACTTTGGGTGGCTTCTATGTCAACATTGGGTGGCTTCTGTGTCAAGATTTGTTGACTTCTCTGTCAATTTTGGGTGACTTCTGTATCAAGAGTTGGTGACTTCTGTGTCAAGGATTGTTGATTTTTGTGTCAACTTTGGGTACTTCTGTGTTAAGAGTTGGTGACTTTGATGTCAACTTTAAGTGACTTTTGTATCAGTCTTAAGTGACTTCTAAGTTAGCCTTAAAGTGACTTTTGTGGCAACCTTATGTGACTTATGTGGCAGCCTTAAGTGACTTATGTAGCAACCTTAAGTGACCTCTGTGTCAGCCTCAAGTGAATTTTGTGTTAGCCTCAAATGACTTATGTATTAGCCTTAAGTGACTTCTATGGCAACCTCAAGTGACTCCTGTGTTAGCCTTAAAGTGAATTTTATGGCAGTCTTAAGTGATTTATGTGACAATCTTAAGTGACTTCTGTGTCAACTTAAAAGTGACTTTTGTATCAGCCTCAAGTGACTTTTGTGCTAGCCTCAAGTAACTTTTTTGTTAGCCTTTAAAGTGACTTCTGTGTCAACCTGAAGTAATTTCTGCGACAGCCTCAAGTGACTTTTGTGTCAGCTTAAAGTTGACTTTTGTGTCAATTTCAAGTGACTTCTGTGTCAGCCTCAAGTGACTTCCGTGTCAGTCTCAAGGGACTTCTGTGGCAACCTCAACTGATTTCTGTGTCAGCCTTAAAGTGACTTTTGTGTCAGCCTTAAAGTGACTTCTATGTCAAGCTGAAGTGACTTCTGCGGCAGCCTCAAATGACTTTTATAGCAGCCTCAACTGACTTATGTGTTAGTCTCAAGTGACTTCTGTGTCATCCTTCAAGTGACTTATATGTCAACCTTAATTGACTTCTGTGTCAACCTTAAGTGACTTCTATAGCAGCCTCAAACTGACTTCTCTGTTAGCCTTGAATTGACTTTTATGTCAGCCTTAAATGACATCTGTGTCAGCCCTAAAGTAACTTCTTTGTCAGCCTCAGGTGACTTATGTGTCAGCGTTCAAGTGACTTATGTGGCAACTTCAAGTGACTTCTATGTTAGTCTCAAGTGACTTCTGTGTCATCCTTAAAATGACTTTTGTGTCAGTTTTAAGTGACTTTGGTGTCAACCTCAAGTGACTTCTGCGTCAGCTTCAAGTTACTTCTATGGTAACCTCAAATGACTTTTGTGGCAACCTCAAAGTGACTTCTATTGTAGTCTCGAGTGACTTATCTGTCAGCCTTAAAGTGACATCTGTGTCAGCCTTAAAGTGACATTTGTGTCAACCTCAAAGTAACTTCTGCAGTAGCCTCAAGTGGCATCTGCAGCAACCTCAAGTGACTTTTGTGGCAGCCTCAAGTGACTTCTACGACAGCCGTAGGTGACTTCTCCCAATAGACGGATTGTAGAATCGGATAAACAAAAGTTTTGAGCCTTTAACCAGTCTCTAATGATCAATCCCTACAGCAATTTGAGAGCATTTTATAATCCCAAGACGCTAAAAATTAAAGGATTAATATGGTAGTCTGTTGTTGCTCCATTAACAAAGTGATGTACTTCTTCACCTAACTATCATCAAATGCAAGACTTTGGTCAACTAGCAAGTCAAAAAATTTGATGTTTGATAAATTCTCACCGATAATTCAAAGTTCTACTCCTTTTTTTCTTTTGACTGAACTCATCATAGTTTTGGTTCATGAGACCAAAGCGCAAAAATATTTTTTTTTTATTATGTCATACATTGTTTTAACTCATACGGACCAGAAGTAACGCGCAATTTAGGCTCGTGCGTCAAGAAGGACATGGACCTTTATTTTTGGTCAAACCGTACACAATTTTAGCTCATGCGAACTAGGAGCAACAACATTTTTTTTTATTTTGTTGTACACAGTTTTAGCTCATGCGGGCCAGGAATAACTTGACTTTATAGAGGACTTGGTTCACTTTAGTAAACCAGTTCTCTAAGCTGTGTAGAAGCCTTCTGTGGAGATTTGAAGAGGAAGCTTTCCTATTCAGTCAATCAAACATTGTTTCTCGACCATCTTGTTTACCAAGTCAATCAAATGCGGAAGCACAAGGCTTTATGGCATTTTTATCTTTACACTCACAGATTTGAATCATGATGTAGTTTGATGAGGCATTTTTTAGCTTGATTGGAGTTGGAGAATGAGAATATCCTAAATCAAGTTTGTGTTGTGTATAAAACTCTTCGTTTATCATTCCTTGCATGACTGTTGATTCATCAACTTTCTTCGTTGGCAAAACTGAATCAAGTTTTTCCAGCTTGCATAGTTCACTTTTATCATATCCTGTATTTTCAAAGGGATGTGAGGATCAAACCAACTATTTTTATGATCTCTTATTTTCTCCGTCACTGAAGTTTTTACAAAGCTAGCTCCTTAGAGGTGAGTCAAAGATTGTCAGTTTAAATAACTGAGTTACAGGTAAGGTTATGTCTTCCTTCAAAAGTTGGACATCGCCGGTCAAACATTGTTCTTGTCTTTCTCTTGACAGATTGGCCTTTGGCATGAGGATAGGAAGGAGTTCTGAGATGAGTTCTGTCTCAGAGTAAAGCTTGGCATTTGCAAAATGAGTTTCTTCCATTGAGAAAGACTTGATCTTTGCAATTACTCGCCTCACTTTTTCATCTTGAAAATATTTGAAGCATTGGTGCAATGTCAATGGCACAACTCTTGCCTCATAGAGCCAAAGTCTTCCCAACAGTAGCTCGTAAGATGTTTTAGGGTCGATGACATGGAAGAGGGCATTAAGACAACAATTCTTCGATTTTGATCTTGAGATGAATCATACCCAAGACACGTTGCCCCCATTGATTGAAGCTTTGAATTGTCAACTTACTCTTTGACAACTTATCCATGGGAATTTCAAGTTGTTTCATGGTGCGAAATGTCAGGATGTTGACGACTGATCCACATTCAATCAATATACGAGACACCCTATAATCTTGAATATATTTGTTGATGTAAAGAGGTCTATTGTGTGGACAACACGTTAGTTGTAAATCTTCATCATTGAAGGAGATTATTGTCATGCAATCAACATGACTAACCTCATCGGCACCAGTTAGAATCTTTTCTTTAAATCTTTTTGGGTTGATCAAAACTTGTATCAGTGCCTAACGATTTTTTTCAGATAATTCAAGTGCCTTCGACAAACTCAAATTTGATGGCATTTCTTTCTATTTTGCAATCATATTTTCATCTTCTAATACTTCTTTTTGTGCACTTTTGGTACTCAAACATTTATTTGATAGAGTACCTGTCATGTATTTAACTTCATGAGCACTAATCATACAACATGTGACTAGTTCCCTTGCAAAGAATTGGTTGGAAAAATACTCCAACAAAGTAATAGGTGTACGATAAAAAAATTTGTAGTCTTCATCTTCAGTGGTTGTTAGTTGAGAAGGAACTCTTATTTTCACCCCGCGTCTTTGATTTCGGCGAGAATAAGATCCCCTCTTTCTTTTGGGGTGTACTAGTTTATTAGATAAATGAGACAAATATTGTATCTTATGGCATCTACAAGGCTTGACCGTAGTCCATTCCCCCGGATCTTTTTCAATATCCACAGAATCTCCCAAAGAAGGCCACCCACTTGGTTTGAGTTATGAGATTGGTGCCCCCAGCATGAGTTCTGTGTCGTCTAGTAGATTAGATGACTTCATATTAGCACTTGAATTTCGATATTTATCCTTTTTGCTGATGAAAGTTGAGCAACCATCTCCAGTCTCATCTTTCGACTCAGACAATGATGCCCAAACATCTAGATCATCTTTTATTAGCTCATAAAGCGTTGGAATGTTGGGATTTTCGTGTCTCGGCATACTCGTGTATACATAAACTGTTGTCACCTTGTCATCAACAATGAATTGCACCTGCACAACTCTATCAGGAAGGGAAATGGTGAGTTTCTTTCCTTCAATTAATGATGTATCTTTTGTGGAGGTGGAAGAATTCAATAATTGTGATGGTTCTTTAAGATGTACATGAGGGGATGATTGTACTCCTTTATTTTAGATTGGTATAGGGTCAAAAGACTCAAAAGTGACCATTGTCACATTTGCAGTTGTTGTATCTTCATTGGAATTGAGATTAATTTTCTTCTCATTTAGCAGATGAAGAATCTCTTCCTTCAAGATAAAGCATTTTTCAAGGGGATGGCTAACAATCTAATGATATTTGCAATATTTTGGATTATTCCTACTTCTTCTGGCCGTTTAGGCGGTGGAAGCTCGATAAGCTTTAATTTGAGCAACTGATCAAAGAAATCAGAAATTTCAGCATCAGAAAAGGGATAGTTCTTCCCTTCAAATTCTTTCAAACTCGCTCTTGTCTTCTTTTGGACCTGATATTGAGTTAACTTAGCATTGTAGTCTATATTTGACCTTTTATTAGAAATCTTCATTGGTACAGTGGTAATTGTCATAACTTCCTCTGCTTTGAAAGATTTTACATTTTTATTTTCATGAAGATCACTTATCAAATGATTTCCATGTCTAGCGATTTGGATCTCTAAGTCATGGGCTCGTGTTGTAAGTTCTTCGAAAGTATGGGGCATATTTCCCTAGAGGCTATAAAGTAATCCCCATTACATCCATTGGACACACATATTCACTAATGCGCTCCTTGCAATTGAGAACAAGACTCCTCCAATGCTCAACATAATCAATGACGGATTCATCTCTTCTTTGTTTTGTCCCTACAAGTTCAAGAAGACTTACCATACGTCGGGTGCTGTAGAAATGAGTAAGGAACTCTTGTTCAAGTTGGTCCCAATTATCAACAGTCCCCGAAGTAAGATTTGTGTATCAGCCGAACGAGGCACCTCTAAGGGAACGGACGAATTGTTTCACCATTAAATCACCGTAGGTGCCAGCGTTATTACAAGTTTCTATTAAATGGGCAACATGTTGCTTTAGGTTGTCTTTTCCATCAAACTGTTGGAATTTCAGGGGCTGGTAGCCCATAGGCATTTGCATCTCATCAATTCAGCAAATTTATTGTTTGACATATACCAACAAAGATTGTTGAGCTCGCACATATTGGACTCGGATCGTATCTGCAATCATTTGCTGGAGTTGTTGGATAGAGAATGAAGCAACAAAAATTTGAGAAGAATCTCACATGACATTTTGCGTCACGACTCGATCATACTGCTCTTGCTTTTGTTATTTTTCTAAAGATTTAGAATTTTTTGGTGTTTTGGTATCAAATGGATTTGGAGTTTCTTGACTGTTTCCTTTTGAAGGTTCTTGCAATTCGAGCTGATTCAGTAATGTGGCAATTTGCATGTCTTTACCTTCAAGAGCTTTAGTCAATCTTTCGATCATAGTAGTAAGTTGTTGAAGATGTTATTCAGATGAAGTGGCTTCCGTTACTATCACAGGCATAGGTGTATCAGAGGTTGAGGAATAATCACCCCACTTCTACTTAGAAGAAATCTCATAGTAAGATTTAGTCATCGAGTCTGTGCTGGAGTGTGTGTTGAACAAAAAATCATCTATTTCTTCTTCCAAATCAACAGCAGAATGGGCAGGTTGTCTCTTTCTGGTTGGAAGAGCCTTCCTTTTGCTTTGCCTAGGTCCATGCTCCATTGGTGGCAAAATTTAAGATTTGTCCACCTTTGTTCTAGCACGAGTTGTTGGAATTGACTCCTCGACCAGGTCCGCTGACTTGTCGGTGGGAGGAATCACAATGTCTTTAGTTGTCATTGTTGTCAGGTTTGTTGAATTTTTGACTTGAGAGATGAGAGGAAGAAAGTGTCCTACTAAGCGTGCCAAAATTTGTAACAACAAATTTCATGATGTAATATAACACAAAATAAGGTCAAATTACAATAGTCAATTGGATTGATTTTAAGTAAAAAAAATATAATGTTGACTCTCTTTGGCGTGCTTCTCACGTGCACTGTCCTTTGATTCTCAATGAATTTGATGACGAGGGCCGGATCGGTGTATTTCTTAATCTTTGATTTGGCGATGCTTTGGTAGATTTGTTGAAGACGAGAGTCAGATTGACGTGGTTCTCGTTCTTCGATCTTTGACTTGACTCTGTCGAATTTTCTTACCGTTCTTTGTGTTGAATGATTTAAGGATGATTTAGATCTTTTGAAGAAAGACATTGGCGATGTTTCTTCTCCTTAGAGATAGATTTGCCAGACCTCAATTAGGGGCAGACTCTGGCAAAGCTTCGCTATTGATCTTTCCTTCTTCTGTAGAGGTGGACTTGGGTTGAATTTTCTTGATCTTCCCTTCTCCTTGGCTTCTCTTGCTCTTCCCTCTCGACCTCTTTCCTTTGTTTCCCTTCCCCCGACCTCTATTTATAGTGATAAGAGTAGTTATCTATATAAAGGTATTTTACCTGAATACCCTTATGTGAACTTTAGGTAATGGGCTACCCCATAAATTTGTGGACTTTAGTTAATTTATGGAATTTAAGTCCAACCTTTTTTACGTTTTAAATGTTTGTTTAATTTGGACCTATGGTATGGAATTTAAGTCCATTTTAATTTAATTTAACAAGCATGATTAATTGCATTTGGGCTTGTATTATTTAGGGTATGGAATTTAAATCCAATTTAATTTAATTTGACAAGTCTTGTTAATTAAATTTGGGCTTGTATTGTTTAGGTTATGAAATTTAGGTCAAACCCAATGTAATTTATCTAATTGATTTGAGCTCAATTATAAACATTAATTTTTTAATATCTACAGAGTTCACTCATCTAAGGGATGATATATATTTGAATTGTAATTTTTTAGGTTTCATTTGGGTTATGTAGTATTTTTTGAACTTTTCATTTCTATAAACTAGCATAAATATGTAGATTGGGTGTTTTTTCAATATTTTACTTTCTTCAAAGCGCAAAATGGACACGATGGAAAAGTGGTGTTAACTCAGGTCCTCTCTTTCTTATAGGTTTTCCTAATGAAAGTTTTTTGCTTTAGGATCGTTACCAATTACTCTATGTTGTATTCTTCCCTCAATACATTCTCTACTTATTTTCCATTCACGTTGATTTAAGTTAGACATTTTCACAATCAATTTTTGTGTTGCAAGTCTTGAATTAATTATCAGAACTTTATCCACCACTTGCTCGAACAATTACTTAGGCTTTCTGTGGTCATTTCTAGGTGGGTGCTATAGAGGAGGAAATGAAAAGATTGTGGCTAAACTTTAGATTGTCCGAAGAGGAGCAAATGGGTCTAAACATAGCTAGCAAGGCTGAACATTCTTGATGAAAAAAGGAAGGCTATGTTTGGTAGGGAGATTACACTATGGTAGATTCTTCAATAGAGCAACTTTCAAGATGAGATTAGTTTGGAATGTATCGAATGCAGAATTCAAAGACTTGGCCGATAATATAATTTTAATTCAATATAGACCTCTGGTAGACAAGAATAAGGTACTTGAAGGTATGCCTTGGTCTTTTGATAATCACCTTGTTTTATTGATAGAATATGATGGAAATACATAGATGTCGAAGGTTCAAATTAACCATTGTTCATTTTGGGTCCAAGTATATAACCTCCCGTTTAACAACATGAATAAAGAAATAGGCAAAATTATTGGTAATCACATTGGCAATCACTTAAAAATTGATTTGAAACATGAGGGTACAAGTTGGGGTAGGTACTTAACAGTCAGAGTAAGTCTAGATGTGACCAAGCCTCTCCTTAGAGATATGAATGTCAAGGGATTGGAGGCCAATTATTTAGTCTTCTTCAAGTATGAAAGGCTACCAAACATTTGCTACCACTGTGGTTGCTTTGGGCATGGGGAGAAAGAGTGTCAGGTGAGATTGGGGGTCATCAAACTCACCTACATAAGAAAATTTACAGTATACTAATTGGTTAAGAGCTTATGGGGATAAGGATAAAAAGGGATCTCAGTGCCATAAACCATCTACAGTAGAATCGCAAGCCTATGACCCTGATAATAAGGTGGTCGGAGATGATAGTGGTTCACCGGTAGAGACAGAGTCAACTTTCCAAGGGGTGGCGACCATTAAGCCTCCAATCATGGAAGTGATGGAAAGCGGTCCCTTGAAGTTAGGTGTTTTCAAAATTCAGGACTTGGGAAAAAAAGTAGGGATGGAAGGAGTGGAAGATACAATCAAAATAAACCTCTCCAATTGCGCCACAAAAGATCCATTAATCGGAGATTTTCAAATGGTAGAGGGAAAAAGTTCAAAACAAATTCTAAATAGCTTTGGAACCAACTTATTGGACTACCCAAATGTTTTAAGCCCATGTCCAGGTCTGGATATATCTTCCCCAAGCCCACTAATAGCTAAAGCCCATATTGATATGAGTTGTGACTAAACAATTGATTTGGCCCAACCCATTACAAACAAATTGCGGATGTTAATGGGAAAGAAAAAGAAGCTGTCGTCGAACATCACAAAGGAATCTCAGATCTGAAGAGGTGGAAGAGAAATGTTAGGGCAAAATTCACTAATATAAAGGTCTTTGTTCGTGCTTAAACCAAAACATTTGTATACCACCACTGATCACGAATATGTGAAGAAGAGCCTTAAATTTGTGTTCTTGATATAAAAAAAAATACAAAACAGATGGTATCGAGAGACTTGAGGCGTGATATTGAATGAACAGAATAACAATGAATCGATTGGGCTGTCTGGAGGATTGGTCTTGTTATAGAAGAAGGATATGTCTCTTTCTCTACAAAGCTTCTCCTGTAGACATATAAATGTCCATGTTGATGGCTATAATGGAAGGAAGGATTGGAGATTGACAAGTTTTTATGGTGATCTCGATGTTACGAACAATGTTATCAGAATCGGACCGGTCATCGAACTGGCAAGGGGACTGGGCCAATGGTTTATTGGTTCAACCGTTGGGTCAACTGGTCAAACCGGTTATATAATAAAATAATAAAAAATATATATAAATAATAATTATAAAACATAATAATTTAACTAAAAAATATTTTAAAAAAATGTCTAAATTGCATATAATTTGCCATAAAATTTATGAAGTTAAGTAAAAGAAATGTTAAATATCAAAATCAAATGATGTTTGCAATATCAATTCATGGCATACCCAGCAATGTGCAAAATAAACACCAAATAATTAAACAAACAACGTCAAAAGGTCATCCAACATAAATCTAGACCGGAGTAGGCACGGGTCCAACTCCTATTAGGTTGTACTTCAGTTATGGAATTGTACAATAACCCATAAACAGTGAAAAAGGATCTAAATTCACAATTTCTCACCAATTGATTCCAAATTTCGCAGAGGTATTTAGCTTCATACATACACCCATCTACCGAACGCAAAGATGCACCAAGGGTTCAAGCATGATTCAAAAAGAAATTCATGGAATCAGTTAATATAGAGTACTGAGGTACTGTAATAACCAATAAGTATGATCCTATGGAATTGTCGTTCTGAATAACTGAATGGGAAAAGACATATACCTATTAACTTTCCCTTGACCCACCTTAACGTGGACACCTGAGTTGTATACTAATAGGAGAAAGGAGGAGAAGATTGCGTAGAAATTTGGACTGGAGTAACAGAAGAGCAGCACTGTCGCCTGAGCATAAATCAATGGTCACCTAAGCAGCACTGTCGCCTGAGCAGAAATTCGTGGATGCCTGAGCAGCTCTGTGGCATGAGCAGAAATCGATGGTCGCCGAACCCGCCTGAGTAATGAGCTGCACTGATTGCTGCCTCTCTTTAGCTGGTGAGATGAAGGTGAACAGGAGCGGGTCTTCTCGTTCTCTGCGTTCTCCCTTCAGTGATTTAGGGCAAAATTAAAATGGCCCAAACCCAAATAAAAAAAGCAGATTTTATGACTTCAAACCGTCTAATTTAAAAAAATCGTTCGGTTCCTGGTTTTCTCCAAAAATTGGCCGATTTGGTGATTTTTATCCGTTCCCTTCCTTATGCGGTTTAGTTAGTCAACTGGACCGGCTAAGGTCCCAGTTCACGAATGAACCGGTTCGACCAACTAGTCCGATTCGATTCTGATAGCATTGGTTACGAAACGTTCGAATATATGGAGGTTGCTACGCCAATTATGTTCGAAAAGTGATTCCTCTTGGTTATGTGTTGGCTACTTCAACAAGATCCTTACAAATGTTGAAAAGAAAGGGGAAGAAATACAGCCAATTGACAAATAAGGGCTTTTAGGGATGCTCTAGACAACTGCTTACTGGTGGATTTAGGATTTGGAGGCTACAAATATACTTGGTGTAATAATTGGCTGAATCCCTATACTACTTGGGAGAGATTGGACAGTGTGACGCCCGAAATTCAGAGGTCCTTTTTTAACTCGTTGATCACTCATCAACCCGCAGAATACCCGTGAATACCATATAACCCGATACCATATTGTTACACTCCATTCACCACGATCATAACAAAATGGAATTCGAGTAGAGTCTCCTTTGCACTAGAACACTATCCAATACACGACATGTGCATACATTATTCATACAACCATTCCAAGGTCCACATCCCAACGTCTAGGACTTAAAATTTAACCATTCAAATCATCTGAAGAAAAGAACTCAAGATATAAAGGTTTAGAAGTGTTAAAGTTCAAATATCAAATTTAGGGATGAGGTATCGGTACCTAGGATAAGGAATACCGATACCTGAGCTCTTTGGAAGCCAAGTACAATACTTGTGACTAGTATCTAGGACTGTTTAAATTTGAGAATAAAGGAGGTACTGGTACCTGTAAGCCTTAGTACTGGTACTTGGGCCCACTAGCAGCGGGATATTGATACTTGTGACCATAAGTATCGATACCTAAGCCCACTGGAAGCTGGGTACCGATACCTATAATCATGAGTGTTGATACCTGAGGTATAGATTTCTCAAATTTTGACATTTAACCCTACATATTCATACCACATCCATTCATAATGAGATTAAATATCCAAATATAAAGTACTCTTACAAGCCTTTATCCAAAATTCAAGTTTTGTATCATAAAATGTATAAGGCCAAAAAATAATATTTATACAAGGGTCTTCAATTCCAAAATATAAAGCCATAAACCGTATTTGTCATCAATACAGGCTCAAGTGAGGGCAGTCAATTGGAGCCAGTCCAACACCTGAAATATATTCATATAAAGGATGACTCACTCTCAATAGGGTATCTCCTAAGGAGATCACTTCCTAACACAGATGCATACAAAATATCACATGCTAATCATCATGACAAGAATCTATTCAAGCACATTTTTTCATAAATGAATGCTACAATTTCATATCATGCCGTGAGATGAGAACTCATGCATGTAATATAACCCGAGCCCCACCGACTCTCATAATACATGTTATGTTATGCATATGCATCAGGACATTCAAATCCCCCGCCATTGATGTTAGACATCCAAATTATTATTTTATAAAATATGTCTCTTCTTTGGGATAGGGATTTATGTATTTCCACCAACAGTCATCCAACTGACACGACATCTATGGACTTCCACCAACGATTTCGCATACACCGTCACACTTTATGGACTCAATACCAATAGGAGTGTATATCTGAAATTACCAAGTTTTGCACCTAAGGGAGAATCTAGTCCTTCTTGCTAACTCTGACACATATTTTCAATGAAAATCAAAGTGACTCAGTCAGACCTAGGTCCAACTTTCTCAATCCCACGTATCAACCCACCAAAGATTGTATTTGATTAAAAACATGCACACACATCTACACTCATGTCAAATGCTCATAAATTCAATGCTACGCGTGCATTAGCAAATATAATGTGCAAGTGAATTTCATAGCATCATGCTCATTATATCATAAAACATATAAGAAACATGTTCATTTTTCACAAATATTCCCAAGCATGTCACATGTAATTTCAATCCAAATAACATACTTGAATTTTTAAGCATTTTATCAAACACTTAATAGGCAAAAAAATTTAACACATAGCATGCCCAAACAATCCATTTTATCAAACTCAAATCAAGAGATGGTTTGAACATATTCTCATACCCATTTTGGATACCCAAGATACACTAGGTGTGAGGTACTACATGAGAATTCATCTCTATAGCCTTACCCATTTTATATCAAAATCCTACGTTGAAAATAAACATAAATAGGAGGAAATCCTATCTCTTTGTAGCGTGAGCCCTTATCTTAGAAATCCCAAACAAGTCTTCCAAGTCGTAGCCCTCAATTCTTTTCTTTGAGATTTTTGGAATAAAAACGCAATCTTTGGTATAGTTGCATAACCCGTGTTGTTTAGACCAACTTTAATTCTTGGTCTAAAACGATCTAACGGTTGGATCTTCGTGAATTTGGGAAGGAAGATGAAAGAAAGGTTTTCTCTTTTTCTCTCTTCTCTGTCTATCGGTTGGCTCTTGGGGAAGAATGGGTGAAAAACCCAGGGCCTGTTTGATTTGCGTTTCAAAAAATAGTATCCAAAAACAGTTTCTGAAAAGAGTTTTAAGAAAGTGGTTTTAATATTTTTTGAAATAAAAAACTTGTTTGGTTAGATGATTTCAAAAATAATTTTACAATACATAAAAAAAGTAAAACCTGTTTGGACAGCCTAAATATATATATTTAAACAGTAATTCAAACATTAATAAAAAATTATAAAAATATGTATATTAAATACATATATATATATATATATATATATATATAAAATATATAAATTTGTATGTATATATATAATATATATCTATTCACGTATAAATATATATAAATACATATATGTATAAATACATGTATATATATATCTATATATATAAAAGTATATTATATAAATATAATATTTATATAATATACTTATATAAAAATATATATTTATGTATATTTATATATATAAGTATATATATATATATATACCCATATCTGAACATCCAAAATTGTTCTCCTTATTTCCAAAATTTTTAAAGAAAACTCTGAAAATAAACTAAATTTGTTTTCTATTTTTTTGACTCAAATCTCATTTTTTTTCTCAAAATTTAGAGAACAAAAATGCTAAACAAACAGGTTTTTGGTGTTTTTAAAATTTTGAGAACAAACAACTGTTTTGCAGACGCAAACCAAACACGGCCCCAATTTTCCCCCTTTTTATACTTTCCATTTGCTTGACCCTCGTTGTGCCACACACACGCCCCACTTTAATTGGTCCAATTTTATTACGAATAAATTAAATCTCGTCCTGCGTTAAGTTTCATATATTTTTATTGAATAAACTTTAATTTATTTTTTGGATCCCATAAATAAAATCTGATCAAAATAATTTTAGTCACGTGATATTCAATCGTATCGTAAAACATAAAAAATACAATTGTCTCAAAATTCAACGAAAATTGAATGAATAACTATATTTTGCGATATGAATACAATGGTGAGGTCCATCTCGTTATTCGAATTCTAGAAAATTTTGGATTTTCAACCGTACTTTAACGACTAATTATTATTTTACTCTTTTTAACTCAATTCTAATTTTTTTGGGTTTCACGGAGAGAACTTATGCTAACAATGGTTGGGATGAATTATGTTCAGGTTACTCATAAGCACAACAGGATGTCAGATCATTTAAAATCATTTTAGGCACAAAAACCCAATCAACCAAGTCTTTAGGAAAAATAAAAAAAGAATTTTGTCATGCCTCATCCTAGTCTCCCAAGGATGAGATGCGACTAAGTTTTTAATATACCTGTTTACAATTATTATAAACTAGACTAATTAAACATGATATAATCTCACAAGTGCAACAACACTACTCATCACCTTAGTTATTAAGTATGATAGTAAAACCTGTCTCATAACCTGTATCATATATAAAACACCTGTATCAATCATTTGTTTCCCAAATTATAAACATATACAAAATCTCACACCCACATAGCATACATCACAAAGTATGCTTGTTGAGTCTATTTACAAATATATACTATTAACCTACCATAATAATCTCTTACAAATATAATACACAACCCAGAAATTAGTAATACTGACACTCAACCTGTGTGATATCACATTAACGTTGTACAAGACTCAATCAACTGGACAATGGACGTGTTTGTATCCTCCTTTATAGTACTTGAAAAGAAAAAGCTATAGTGGTGTGAGCTAAACCACGCGCTCAGTAAGTATACATGTTGTATATGAAATGGAAATGATAGTAATACACTAAAGTATGTGGATACTACGTAGATACACATATCAAACAACAACATCAATCCAATTCAAAAGAATTCACAAGTCACATCACATCCACACTATCCCTCATCGCCTAATTGATCCCACATGGATCCGTGTTTCCCAAACCTTCCGGGAACACCACAATGTTAGCACACCATTGCATGCCCAGTGACCAATGCCCCTGTCTCAAACAGTGCGCCACATTTCACAATACATTGTACAAAACATCATTCAATCACATAAGCACGCAGCACATAATCTTGGAGAATTGCTATTAAATTCTATCATTTAATATCATCTTATAATAGCATTTCTAAAACATATAAAGATATACACCCACCTCAGATGTACAAATTTATGGCCCTTCTGTCCTATCGGTGGATCTTTTCGGTGTCATCATATTTGTTCTAATACCGATTGTTTCACTCGTTTCACCTAACACATTTATAATTAAAATATCAATATATTTATTACATTTAATAGTTAATCATGCACTAATACGTGCAAATGATGCACCTTAAAGTGTCCCGGTAACCCTGGTTACCGCACTATCTACTCACACATTAACACTTTTATTCTAGGGATCACATTTTCTTGCCAAATTTTCAGAATCACTCACATTAATCACAATTAGCATTAAGCAGGTCAAACATATTGACCCAGGGGCCCATTTTCACACATTTCAACTCTAAATCCTAAAAACTACACTTCTAACATTTCATACATTTTGCACCGGATATTATACTCATTTGCATTCGAAAGTCACATTATCACATTAAGAATCATTTAAAAATGTTGCATGCAAAATTTTAAGTCATTTGGATTAAAATTCACACATGTGATAATAATATTTAGAAATCAAGATTTCGGCGTTACCGACACCCGTTTTTCATTTCTATCACACTTTTTATTTAAAATTGTCATACTTAAATTCACATTTACATTTAATCAATGCAAAACAGCCCCCAAATTGAATTTTTAAATCACTCATTTCACTCTCATAATTTCGATTCCAACCTAGCCCTCAAAAACATACTGAACATATCAAATAGTCATTTTCACATTTTTCTCACCTTTAGTTTAATACTCATTTGGAACTCATCTTTAACAACCCGTTAAGTATGCTAAATAGACTTAATTTCACCCATACAAAATCTGTTTTAACATTACTTAAATCAACCCATGAAATTTGAATTAAAACAGCTCATGAAAATAAAATAGCTCGTATATTTAAATTAAAACAGTCTACTAATTAAACCATATTAAAACAGCCCACACATATATAAATATGTACATACTAAAATTAATCACAACTCAAAACTTAAATTCATTTACCTTCTTTGCTCACGGTTCAAATGGACGCACACGCTTGTTTTTTCTTGATATCTTCTACTCTTTTTTTTTCTTTTTTTTTTTTTCCTTTTTCTCCCTTGCTCTCCTCACTCTCGGCTTCTGTCAAACAACCAGACACATACACATTTGTTTATATCCTAAACACACACTCACACATACATACCTTTTATATTTTGCTTAACACACACACTCACACACACACGGCACACTGTTTTTTTTTCTTTTTTTGTAAGCTATCACTTTGAAAGGTAATGAGTTAATTACCGTTGTCCTCCCTAAGTTTTTAAATGATTTTAAAATCGATCTACTAATATTTTCACAAAATTAAAATTTAACCCACAAAATTATATTAATATACATGCAATGCATGATTGGGTCTCACAAATTTTCTATGGGTTCTGTGGGTGAAAAGAATTGACTATGAGAAGATGATCAAGAACGCGTGGAATTCTGGGATTTCAGGTATGGGTTCTGTGGGTTTAATCAAGAATATCCAGAATTGTAGGGTAGGTCTTTTCAAATGGGAAAAGGAACAGCTGGCCCATATTGCAGCTAAAATTGAGGAATTCAAAGACAGGTTAGGAGGTTGATCATAGAAGATGTTAGCCAAATACAACGGACCCTCAAATCTGAATTAGATGGCTTGATGGACCTCGAAGAATTCATTGGCAGCAAAAATCGCGGATCAATTGGCTTAAAGAAAGTGACAGGAATTTGGCAATCTTTTATGTCTGGACATCACATAGGAGGAGGAAAAACTGAATTGAAAGACTAAGAAATGAACAAGGCACTTGGTGTGAAAATCAAGATGAAATTGAAGGTGTTGCTATCGAGTATTGTAAGCAGCTGTTCAAATCCTCCAGTTCAGGCGACAGTGACCTAAAAACGGTTTTGAGCAAAGTGGAGGGCAAGGTTACTGAAGATATGAATTCAAGATTTCTGCAGGGCGGATGAGATATTTCCAGTTCTTTCCAATCGAATTGTGTTTGGGTAAGATCACAATTCGTATTTTAATTCGATTTATTTAATTAATTATGTTAAATATTTTTAATTAATAAATAAATTTATTTATTTACCTTGTTTTATTTAGATTAATACGAATAACTAGAGAATCAAAAATTCAAGATTAAAATTTTTTTTTTCTCTCAATTGAACTCCCACTTATACGCATACTATAAACTAAAAATCTACTTGAAAAATTTATTAACGCTGCCGGAATTCATATGAACTTGGTGTAGAAATGAAAATTTTATACATTTTTTCATGCAACAATAATTAAAAATGTTTATTGTGTTAAAATTAAATTATTGGTATTTGATATTAACAAACTTATTTATTATTTATGTTAATGTATCTTATTATTTTTTTAAATTTAATTTATATTGTGTTAAAAATTATCATTCATGATCAAAATTGAAGCATTTCCTTCGTCTAAATATAATGTCCCTAAATTAATCTCACGGGTAGTCAAATGAAAACAGAAATGAACTATATATTTAATTCTTTATTTTTGAAATAAATAATTTATTTTTAACTAAATAAGAGAAGAAATTAGTCAAAATAAAAGTGAAAGGGTCCGAATAAGTCTGTCTGCTATTAAAAAAAAAAGAAAATGATGTCACTAAATTTATCCAATTACCCTCCTAGCTTTGGAATTGTAAATTGGACCAAAGGGTCGCTGCCAGTTGAGGTAATAATGGTTGGGTTGAAAATGGAGCCGTAAACAAAAAGCAAGAGTTGAAAAGAGTAGAGAGGCTTTGGACAGACACAGCATGCAGAGACTTGCAGGTCTTTGGGAGCAAGTAATGATGACCCAGCACCCCCCTTTCTTATTAAATGCAGTTTTGGTAAATTCGCCTTTAGTTGGGAACAATAAGCACATTATCTATATATAATAAAGTAGAATTCAAGAGAAAAAAGAGTATTACAAATCGTTTTGACATCAAAAAATGACCGACGATATTTTAAACTGTCTTAAGTTATTGACGTCTTAAATCGTTTTGATTCGACATATCATATTAGCTCTTAAAAATTTTTTATTGCTCAAAACTATTAATTTTTAAAACTAATATCCCTAAATTTAATTCTTCAATCCAATCAAATTGGGCAATTAAGCGATCTCTCATTCCTCAACGTTGTCTCTCTTTCCCGAAAATACATATTACAACTCTTATTATTATTTTTCTAATGTTATTTCTTATGTTAAGGGATCACTTTCTATACTAGGACATTGACTGTCCCTCACACTCTCATCTTTCATGATTATCTTTTCAAATTGAGACACGTGTCTCCCCAAAATTCTATCCTAATGCAGCTGCTCTCCATCTTTACTGTTCATATCACACACACATCTTTACTGCACATATATATAGTACAAAGATCAAAAATATATTATATCTACAAATTATATCTTAGGAAAAGTTTCGTCTAAACACCATATAGTTAAGTCTAAAATCAATGATAACCCTTGTAACAATAACTTTTGTCTCTGTCAGTAGATAAAATAATTATTTAACTAAATATTTTATAAAAATACTAAAATTACTCTTTATTATGTAACTAGACTAAAATGTCATCAATTTTTTTCTATTATATAAGCGTTAGCCAACCAACAAACGTAATTTCAATCATTATATTATCCCAATAAATTTTTTATTTTAAACCGTCATATTATAACTTTGTTATAATATTAGTCATTATATTATCACTTATTTGGTTACATAATCAAGTTTTTATAATTTTTATATTTTTTTATAATAATAATTTTTATAGTTAAAAATAATTTTTCTATAATAAAAATTACAATTGATAAAATTAATGTCAAAATCTCATCCATTTCTAATTCCTCTCCTATCATATGTCCTCCACAACATCGCCCGAACGCTTCTCACACATCATATTTCATATATAAAATTTAAAATTATTTGATAAAATTTAATATTAATTGAATAAATTTGATCTTAATTTTGATAAATTTAAATATTAATTTAGTTTAATTTGATAAAATTAAATATTAATTTAGTACTAATTTGATTGAATTAATATTAATTGAATAAATTTGAATGTTGTTTTAATAAAATTAAATGTTCATTTGGTGTTAAATTAAAGAAATGACATTAATTTGATAAGGTTAAATTTTAAATTAATGGAATTTAATATTCTATTTAATAAATTAAATATTTAATTTAATAAAATTGAATTTCAATTTGCCTTTGATTTGATAAAAATAAATAATAACTTAATATTAAATTAAAGAAATAATATTAATTTGGTGAAATGAAATATTAAATTAATATAACTAAATGTTAATTTGATAAAATTAAATATCAATTTTATGTTGATTTGATGAGATGAAATGTTAATTTATTTTAAATTAAATAAAAAAAATTAATTTGATAAAATTGAATATTAAATTGGTCAAAATAAAGGCTAATATAATAGAACTAATATGGAGTATAATGAAATTTCAGAATCAAGAAGGAGTGTTGTTAAAGTTAGGTCTATTTACAAGAGGTGTGGATAAAATTTATTCTATAAAATACTCAGGGATATTTCTATAAATCAATCATCGTCATTAACGGTGTAACCTGACAATCACTAATAGGGAGTGATAGTGAAATTTTAAAATCGGAAGGAGGTACAATTAAATTTAGACCTAACTACAAGGAATCTGAATAAAATTTTCTCTTATATCTATACAAATTTATACAGTAAAACACACATGAAGTTGAATTTTATCCCCTATACATTTTCCACCCCCAAAATCATCACATCACTTATTTTTATCACATGCTTAACTATTTAATTTTTGATTAATTTGTAATTTAATATATTTTTTATTTCAGATATTATCTATACACGATAGTATAGACATGTTAAAAAAATTTATCGAATTACATATTTTGAGAAAATTTTGTCAATATCTTTAAGAAAATTAAATTAAATTTCACCACTGTCGAAAGAAATCCCCAAAATTTGTGAATATCAAACTTGACAATCAAAATCAAATTTTCAAAAGCACACATTAGACTCATTCTTCTCCAAGTAAACATAACATATAGAGTTTCTAAAGACAACAACATGATTAAGATCCGAGGTTCATTACAAAGTATTTATTAAGGGCTCTCCATTCAGGAAGTCCCTCACAGGCAGAAGAACAAGGCACTAGCTCTATATTCATCACCTTATTAGAGCTATCAAAACTTGTTTTTGTACCAGAACACACCTTTCTTGGGGGTACCCTCATCTGGCTCAACATAGATACACTCTCTTGCCTCCCTCCACATTGCCTTGTAAAACGGCAGGCCATCAAACTGGTAATACTCTCCCAGTATTGGCTTAATCGCCTTTGTTGCCTCCATTGCATGATAATGTGGCATTGTTGAGAAGAGATGGTGAGTCACGTGTGTATCAGTGATGTTGTGGAACACCTTGTTCAGCACACCATAATCTCTATCCACAGTTGCCAAAGCTCCCCTCAGCCAGTCCCATTCAGAAGAGTCATAGTGTGGGAGTGAAGGGTGTGTGTGCTGCAAATATGTGATCAAGACGAGGAAGCCATTCACGATTAGCAGTGGAACCCCATAAACGCACACCAGCCACACTAGCCCCTTTGCCACGGCCACCCGGTAAAGCAAATATGCGGCAGCAATAACACCTGTGTCAGAGATGTAAATCTGAAGCCTTTCGCGGTCATTGTATATAGGGCCATAGGGGTCATAATGGCATGCAAAACGATCATAAGGTCTGCCAGAAACATTGAATGCCAAGTACAAGGGCCACCCAAGAGTAAGCGTGACTGTGAGACTAATCACCCGGCCTGGTGGGTTGTTCAAGTATTTGGAATACCATGCCATTTTGGATTTAGGCTTTGGTACAAAGACCTCATCACGCTCAAGGGACCCAGTGTTGGAGTGGTGGCGCTTATGACTATATTTCCATGAGAAATAGGGGACCAAGAGGACCGAGTGGAGGATGAGGCCAACTAAGTCGTCGACCCATTGGTAGTCACTAAATGCGTGGTGACCACACTCATGGGCAATGACCCAGACTCCGGTGCACACGCAACCTTGCACAATCCAGTAGATGGGCCATGCAAGGTAGGACAAGGGGTAGGGAAGGAGGTGGAAGCAAGATGTAGCAATGTAGTAGAAGACGAGGACTAGGAAGAGGTCGTAAACAACGTAGGAAAAAGAGTGGAGAAGCGATCGTTGGAAACAGTGGGGTGGGATGGCCTTCTTGAGATCACCAAGTGTGAATGGAGGCTTCGAGTATGGGACTCTCTGGAGGAGGTTCTTCTTTTGTTCAGCTTTCGTCGTCGTGACAGACATGCGCCCTCCGGCTCCCATTGTTCCTCCTTGCTTGTCAGTTGGAGACTCAAACCTGCACAATTTAGACACTGAGTTTTGCAATGCCCTAAATATTTCCATTAGATTTAGGAAAATGCACATCAAATTGGGAAATAAAAGAGTAATTCTCCCCTATAGCAAATAATAAATCCCACTAACATATTGCTAAAGATGAAGTTGGGTATTAGTAGGCAAAAGTTCTCATTTCAAGTAGAATCACAGATTTGATAAATAATTGCTTGCTTTCTAAGTTTTGAAAGCAGCCGCATTGCTTTACATGAAGTAGGGTATTAGTAGGCAAAAGTTCTCATGAAACAAAGTAAAATCACAAGATTTGATGAATGAATAGAAAAGTCTTTCCAAGCTTTGAAAAAAACACAAACCATGGTAAATATGGCAATGACTTTTCAGAGATAAACAAACTATTAGCTCGAACAGTGACAAATGATAAATCGAAAAGGAAATATCAATGCATGGCACTTTACTTTCCATTTGCAAACAATTAATGAATTAATGAAAATAGAGAAATCAAAAGACCATGAGTCTTTTTATGTGCAGACTATCCATTATAACTAGCCTATTGTCGTGAAATGAGTTGAACAGGTGAATTAGGCTTATGGAATATATAACATATCCATCTGGCATTCAGAAAACACGGATTTGGTTAAGCACTGAAAATTTGCTAGAAGAAAGACAAGAAAAACAGCAATGCTAGTTCATAATCCATACACAACATACAACCGTTTATTCTTAAAAGACTGGCTAAACAACAAAATGCAGAGAGTCTTACATAGGAGAATTATATTAGCATCAGACTGCAACAAGTTGTGGTATATAAACTTCAATATGCTTTTCTTCACCGGAATAATCACTTACTAAACAAATCTCACACTTTATAGCAGCATTCAAGCTTACTCGTGGCCAAGGGAAAAAGGAACAAAAACATTGAATGCAGAGGCATGGCGCCTCCAAATTACGGACACGAATACAGGGTACAAGAATACCATTTAGCTTTAATAAGGTAGGTACTTCCTAACTTATGTCTATGATTGCTGGTTGCAACCCTCACATCTAATCAAGATACATAAGGTCTACAATCGCAGGGTCCCCCAACTTGCCAGAACAGAATGTGAGGCTAGAACACCACCCATTCAAAGATCAACATTTCTGTATTGATGCTAGTTTCTATTGGCACAGAAACAGAAATATTTTGAAAATAGTTCAAAAACATGATGGAATCAGAGACAAAATTAAAATTTTATATCCAAAAAAATGTACCAAAACAAGCCGAAACAGCTCGAAACGTAAGAATTTCGATATTCCTCGCACCCATTAAAATGAAACACCTCATCCAAAATGAAAAGACATTTAATTCTTCGCACCCATTAAAATGTTAAATTTTAGGGTGACAATTTCTAATACAACACGAGAACACGACTCGAAATCAACACGAAATTAACAAATTAGGGTTGACCATTTCATGACATGAACCCGTATATGACACGATATGTTAACACGAATAATAAATAGGATGTGTATTGTTAAACACTAACAACACAAAATTGACACAATTAACACATTTAAGTTATATTATAAAAATAAAATGCCAACTTTTTATTATATTTTATCAATAAGTGATATAAATCTTGTACAAAAAAATATTTTTTTATTCATTTTTATTATTATATTTATTCAGTTAATTTTTAGTTTCTATAAAAAGTATGTGCATATGTTTAATTAAAATGAAATTTTAGACATAAAGCTTAGCATTAAATTTTTTATTCTCGAGTTATATGGTCAACATGAACACAATACGAAAATAAATAAGTTGACACAATTAATAAAATGGATTGAGATAAAATTGATTAATGCTCGACAAAATACAAACACGACGCGACACAATTATGACCCCAACTAAATCCCACATCATACTCCTAGCAAAAATCCATGGGGTCCAGCATAACAAAAATTGACCCAACAAAGATCCTACCTAGTGGGCACGTCTCACCGATGTTTACAATAGTATACATTGATTGCACACACATCAGGCTTTCTCTCTCTTCATTTTGACATATGCTCAGTTATGCCAGCCCATGCCAGCTCCAGCAAGTTTCAAGTTTAAATTTGTTTCCAACAAAAACCCATGCCATTGCTTCTAGTAAATTAAACCATCTAGTTAAGATTTGAGAAGAAAGGACAAATCAGACAAGTTTTAATGAAAATTGGAAAAAACTAACTTACAAAGAAACAATACGTACCAAATTAATAGAGAGAGAATGTGATAGGAAGGTCCTAGATTGGATCTAACAACCAAAATACTTATTATTGTTGAACCCACCAACTTGATTTCAAAATCCATTTTATTTGGTTGGAAATTAAGAAAACAATTATAACAATACAAGAGCACAAAAGAAAGAAAATCACAACACTTTACCTTTCCACTAGAACAGTGACAACACAAATATCAGCTTCTACTGAATTTGGTTAAATTTGATATTGATTTTGATACTAATAAAGAAAAGTGAAATAATCAAATATAGGAAACTTTACTCGTTTCATGTTTTGATTGCTGAAAAATAGGGAATGCGGGACCAAAAAATTACTTTTCCATATCAGGACCCACTGCAGTGGAAGTGCCTCAATAACTTTGATGTCAATAATACTTTCCAGTTTCCATCACATATCAACTGCAATAAGAAAGGCCAGGACCTACTTAGTGAATGATGAACCCACTCACCTATACGAAAATTAGACTTGTTAGATGAGTTTTTACCTTTAAATTAGAGCTCATATTTTTTTTTCATCCATGTAGAAAGCTTGAAAATAGTGTGTGCCTAGGATTGACAGTCAACTTCAATTCATTAACCTGATTTTTCTAATATTTACAACCTCTAATTTTTTTATTTTATTTGTTTCAGTTAACTTTATTAGGCAGCTGGCTCCATTAGGTGTCAATGGGACTAAATTTCAGTGATTAATTATTGAGAGTATGATTTAAATTATTGGTCGATAACCATACAAATTGACCGAGTTGAATGTGACTTGGACATCTTTTGTTCTAATACCCTTTCACGTTGCACATAAACTGCATGTATCACACAATTCGACCAATTTGCTCAAGATTTCTCCGAGTCAACGATAGTCTTCGAGTACCACGATTTGAATCATGGTTGAGAGAGAGAGGATCCTCATTCATAAGTAAAACCCACCAATTGTTGTCCTACTACCTCCCGAGGACCACTAGGGATGTCAATGGGATCTCATCATCCCAAATGAATATGGTTCTGGGATCAGTGGATCCAATTAGCTTTTCCTAACATAACCCAATTCGAGGATCCTATTTATTTCGATCCAAAATTTCGGAGCCTACCCCTTCCTCTATTGAAGCTGTGGAACAAATTCAATGGCATTGAACAGTAACTAGTAACTGGGAATTTTTTATGGCACAGATCTCAATTTCAGTAGTCATGAATCACGATAAAGTTTAGAACAGTACTTCATTCATTTAATCTTTTTTTTTTTTTTTGACTTTCTGCTATTGTACCACAATATTTGCATGGGTTAAAAAGAGGAAAAGGGTATAACAAAAACAAATATAAAAAGAGAAAAAAATTATTTCTTCAGAAAAAGAAAACAGAACTCCACACTACCGGAACAAAATTCAAAACAAATCAAAATGGGCATAACAAATAAACAGACTCTAGGGTAAACAAAATCATGAGCAAACTTTCTGGTGCAAGAAAAAACTATTTTCAAGAGGATGAAGCAATGAACCAAATTGGTACCGTACCAAAATCCATATTCAGCTAATAAAGTAATAAATAATTATTAGACGAAAAGCATATGGTACGAAAAACAGTAATTTTTCGATCTTCCAACCAAGCTCTTTTCAGTTCTCATAAAGGGGAGAACATCCACACGCAATGCATGGAAATTATCAGGTATCACATCCACGGATCATGACAAAATCAGCAAAAACAATGAAAATTGCATTGAAATTGTCACAAATCAGGACAAAGAGAACAAAAACAACGAATTCAAAGAACAACAATCCACCCATATGCGTTTTACAGATTCCCCACCAGCATTTAACATGTTCACGCACACAGATATACAAATGCACAGCCCACATGGCGTATATCCGCATATATCCATACATACCCATATATACATATGGGTGCGTGCGTGCGTGCATGTATGTATACCCATATGCACATGCAGAGAA
Source organism: Ilex paraguariensis (assembly GCA_963454935.2). Classification (NCBI taxonomy): domain Eukaryota; kingdom Viridiplantae; phylum Streptophyta; class Magnoliopsida; order Aquifoliales; family Aquifoliaceae; genus Ilex; species Ilex paraguariensis. The sequence continues at coordinate 91,578 of CAUOFW020001086.1, read as the reverse complement.
ACTTGAAGGCATTGCAAATAAATATTAAAAGAAACGCTAATTAAGATTTGATAAATGGAAGCTTTTTTTCACCCAAAACAGAAAATCAACTTCACAGATCTACTCACAAATTTGTAATGCTGCTCAATATCACTGATTATAAACACCCCCAAATAATAAAAATGGGTATGTATACACATATTGAAATGAAATGCTGGTTAGTATAGAACGATTTAAAGAAAATGGAGTACCTCTATAGTCAGGCGAGCCCCTTGGCCTTCCAACAAAGCCCTTGATAACCTCTCTCTCTCTCTCACTCCCTCTCCTCTCTCTCTCTCTCTCTCTCTCTCTCTCTCTCTCTCCTCTCTCCCACACACACACAAACCCCTCTTCTTTTGGCTGTGTAATAAAACAGGAGGCTACCCAGTTTTTGGGCTTCTGGTTCACAAAAGGGGTCGCTATATAAAGCCATCAAACTTCCTCTAAGTGGGTCCCTTGGAATCTCTCCCCCAAGCATGCAAGCCTAAACGTAACAGCCCTCCCTTCTCAACAGGTTTTCTGATGCTTACCGAAAAAAAAGGGCTTTTTGTATTTTCCGCCCTAAAAGATTTTTAAGATTTTATTTTATATCTTTAAAAAACAAAATTTTCAGATTATACTCTATTTGTATTAAAAATATTGTAATGTGACCCATGAGTTAGCTTCCGTTATTTTTTTCTTCAAAAGACAATCTATTCATAGTTTGATACATACGAAAAAATTATAAAAAATCTAACAGAAGTGTTATATTATATCACTAATGATACAATGTGAGAAATTTGTTATTTGAAGGTACAAAGTGCAATTCGCCTAAAAAAAAATCAGATTTTCTGATTAGACACCCGACTCGTCATTGAATCCGACGGTTCTGATCATGCTTGTGCAGGTGAAACTCTGTAGGGCCGAGCTCACATGTGATTGGTGTGAATCGAGTGGAATGGTTTTCCATGACGAAACCGAAAACGAATGGGCAACAGAGATAGAGGCGTACGGAACTCGGTCAGAGGTGGGGATGGGTAAACAGGGCAAGTGGCGATGGGTTCTACACGTGATAGTCACATGCGTACCTCGGTTTCCGTGTGCTACGTCATAAATTTTAGAATATTTCTTCTTTCACAGAAAGTATGTTCTCTAGGTTTCCTCTCCGCCACAAGGCTTGAAAATTACTTGCACATTTATTTTTATAAAAAAAGACAAAGTTTCGTGTAGCCAGGGCATTGCCACAACTTTTGTTTAGTGGACGCATTGTAGAATTAAAATTATAATATTAAAATAATTTAATTATATTATAAATATATATTAATTTGTCGATATTAGATTTAATCTCACTATTTGAAAGTTTAAATTATAATCTTAAAATAAAAAATTTAAATTTTAAATGCAATTTTAATTCATATTTAAGACACGTATACACACTATAAGGACTAAATAAAGAATCGTGACATTGAATCGTATAAAAGAACTAATTATTTTATGTGCTTGAAAGCACAAAGTAATAAAAAAAATAGTCAATAATAAGTATATTTGTATTCACACTCAAAATTAAATTACAAAAATAGAAAAGAGAAAGGAATTTAAGGAGGCGAGCGATAGTAATAATAGTGGTGGTATATGATAATGATTGTAATGGGTGACGATGACCAGTTTGTGATGGTGGTAGCCTAGAGTGGCAATAGTGATGATAATGGTTGGGAGGTAGAGGTGGTGATAGGATAGTGGCGGTGGTGGGGATGGCGGCAGCGTTGGTGGTAGAGGGCGTGGTGGTGGTGGTGGAGTGGTGATATTGACAGTGGTGTTGGTAGTGCGGTTGTAGTGGTGGTGGTGCGGTGGCGGTAGTGGTGGTGGTGGTGGTGGGGGTGCGATAACGATAGTGGTGGTGAGACAGTTTGAAACACTATTCTTTTTTTAAAATACTTATGAAAAATTATAAGTTATGAGAGAACTTTTAAAAAATTACCTCAAACACACCCTTAGATACTTATTTTCTCTATTAAATTTGGAGTATTAATATTAGCCGTCGAATTAACTTTAAAGTAAAATTTAAAAAGATCTCAACTATGAAAAGTAAAAGTCATTTTGTTTATCTTTTGAGATTTGAATTGTATTATACTTTATTATATAGATTTTATATATAATTTTTTGAGTCATAAAAGATTTCTACTTATTTATTAAAATACCTAAAAAATTGATTTAATTTGATGACTTAATGATGTGGGTAAATATAGTCCAATAATATTATTCTAATTGTAACTTATGTATTTTTTTTATTAAAAACACATCATTGTAATACATAATTAAGTCAACACATTAAGTCAAATTTTTAAGTCCTCAAAATACTACTCAATCTATATTACTTATAAATATCAGCATCTGTGAAAAAAAAAATCTATTTTATTCCTAATTATTATAATAAAGTCAATTATATCCACGTATATACTTTCATCTAATTTTTATTTTTTACTCTTATTTGACTTTTAACATGTTTAAGACTCTTTTATAAGGGTTTCTAAATTTTTTTGAACTCTTTTATCAGTAAAACAGTTATATACAATTCTTATCTATCCATTTTAAAAAGTAAAGTCATATATATGATAAATAATTATACACATGTAGTTAAAGAATAAATTATACGGTCTAATACATGTTATATTTTATTTTTTGGTATGCAATACTATAATATTATAAGCAATCTAATCAATTTATTTAACAAAATAATAATTAATAAATTTATAATATAATTAAATATACAAACCCCTAAAGGAGTCGAAGAGATACCTAAATAAATAAAATATTATGTACTCAAAAGACTTATAAAATAAATTAATAATTCAATTAGCAATAATTCACATTTTTTTAAAAAAATATTATTTAAATTTATTTACGTACAATGCACATCGTGCAGTGCTAGTATAAAAATATGTACACATAAATTTTTACAAATTTTTTAGTAGGCGAAAATTCTAAAATATTAGAAATTTTAAGTAAACTCAAAATTTTTCCAGAATTACACCATAAATCAAATGATAGACGTTGGTAGATGCCGCTCATGGCATCCTGAGGGGTTGATGGTTGGTTTCCAACTAGTTCAAATGGTCGTCCACATCTTCTCGTACCGTTCATTCTATATATCAAAACATATTTTAGTTTTCTTTGTACAACTATGCACACTAACACACTGTTACTCATAAAAACATCTATACTACTAATAAAAGTACTTGAATAAGAAAAATTTTTAATTTATTATTTTGCCCTTATAAGAAATTATCAAGGCTAATATGTCCATTTTGCCCTTATCATATAAATTTCTCCACATTTGCAAAACTTTTAGATGATCATGTTATTCTTAATAGGATATATAAAAATATTATTTTTTTTTTTTAAAACCCCAATAGTAATACACGTCGATAACTTCATTAGTACAATATTATCTCTGGTGCCAAAAAATTGATATATATATCTTTTTCTCTTCATCTACAATACAAATAATTTAAGTATGATAAACATGAGATAACGGCTAATTTAGTTATATAATTAAATTTTATGTATTTTACCAAATATTTTAAAGAAAACTTTCATGTGTAATGCATGTGATGCATTGATATTAACTTCCAAAAGATTCAAGTATGTGTTTCTTCCAATGTATACCTAAATCTCCAGTCAATAGTTCAAAACCTACAACTCACATGTAATACCTAATTTCTTGACTCTAATACCAACTTTATCATGCCCCAATTTCCATAATAAAGACATGAACTAACTATGAACCATCCAAACCATAAAAGTTTATTACATTAAACATAAAAATAATAAAATGTATACCTAAATCTCCAGTCGATAATTCAAAACCTACAACTCACATGTAATACTTAATTTTTAGGCTCTAATACCAACTTTGTCACGCTCCAATTTCCACAGTAAAGACATGAACTAACTATGAACCATTCAAACCATAAAAGCATATTAAATTAAATTAAACATAAAAGTAATAAAATCATCTATCATCCAATATATAACTAAACAAATCTCAAACAAGCATAAATAACTCCTCAATGTTACATCTAAAATCAAACTAAATTATTCTCCAACAAACTCACTAGCAAAAAACGCATAATATTAATCAATCATCAGAGTTCAGAATTTATAAACTAATGAAAACATCTGTAATCGTCCACATCATGATCCAGCTCAACATCACAATCTACTTACTCACCTAGCTATGTATCGTCCTCGTCACCAAAATCTGAAAAATATTATATTGCGGGGGGTGAACAAACAAGCCCAATAAGAAAACTTTCTCAAACCCAAATAAGATTTTGAAATAATGAAAACAAGTAAATCTGAGTTGAAAAATAACATGTATAAACGTGAAGTAAAACAACAACAGTTAATAACATCCCAAGTTTATAGTAAAATACAGTAAAGTTCATAAAGGAGTTGAATTAATTCTCAAAGCAATAGATCATCACAACAAGTATATCTCATGTAGATAGGTTGACTACCGTAAATTCACACATCAAAATCATCCAATCAATCATCGCAAAGATAAACCATTTTTAAGAAATATGTATATCGATTATATCAACATTGACATAAATTTTTAGGAATCATATACTAACCCTCTGTCTTGGTTACCGTGAGCAAATAGTGCAAATTCTTGAACTTTGCAAAAAATCAAACAATTTCACTACGAGTGATGGGAAACCTTCAAACCCCTTAAGGTAAGAAACTCATATAAGCACCCTAAGTTGTCTAGACCGTACAGGAGATAATTTTCATAACTTTTTCATATAATCACAAATCATGTTTCTACAATTGTCCAAATAGAATAACTTCAAGAAAACATACAGGAGATCTTCAAAAATATATATATTTAAATTGTTCATAACCAAGAACTAGGGGTTTTGAATAAAAAAATAAATATATCTTGTGTATAAATCATGTATTTCTCAATGAAAATGATTCATATAATCAAAAAGAAATCAGAATAGTTGTTTATCTATCATTTATTTAATGACTAAAATCAAAAAACACATAAGTAGTTGCCCTAGACTCAATAAATGAATTTGAGAAACAACCCTTACTTTGATTCGCAAATAACGTGATTCTATGTGTGTTTGGATGCGATTACTGTGCGTTTATCCCTCAAGATCTTGCTCCTTTTTTTATCTCTCAACTTCTATTAGTTTCCAATAAAAACTACTGAAACAAACCTAAGAATGTCATTAGGGTATTTAAAGGATCAAAAACTATTCAAATAGCACATGTGAGATCTCATATTTCACATAAATAAAAATTATATTAACTTGATAATATTTTTAAAATGATGAGAGAAATTTTGAATCATAGTCACATAAGTTTGAGTTACAGACGTATTGACTTTTGGGTCAAATTTAAATTTTGAGTTGTTTAAGGTTGATAAGGGTAATTAAGTAAATTATTAAGTTTTTTTTATGTCAAAATGACATTACCATTGAATTCAGGAGATCCAAAAATAATGGAATAGACGTTTAGCTCATATAGTAGTTTAAATGGGTAAAATAGTAATTTTAGTGTTTTGGGTGTAAAATAATTTTAATTTGGAGATAAATCATAAAACTAAATATTTTTAGGCTAAAATAACATTAAAAATGAATGCAGAACGTCGAAAAACCAAATAGTAGTTATAGAGATCAAATTGAAGATATTTAGTGGCAAAATTGTAATTTCAGGAAAAAAATACAATTTTGGCCCTATAAACAATAAAATTTGGGATTTGCTGGTTTTAAAACACCATTTTCAGCCGCATTCCTCCCATTGTTTCTTTTCATTCTCACCCAATACCTCTTAGAACCATAAGACATGATAAAAGGAAAGAGAAGAGGGAAGAATAAGGTCTCTAGAGCTTAGGTTATTGTTTGAAAATCTAAGAACATTGCTTGGGATTCTTGGATCCACATGGACATTTGAAGGTGGAGGTTGGGTTATTGAGTTTTGAGATAGGGTTCTCCTTCCTCTTGCATATACATTGATGCATCTCATGTATGTTCTATATCTATTTATTTAGTATGAGTTAAATATATGTTTTCATGACATTGATCTTAATTAAATGATGAGTTTACTATGAATTTGTAAACCTACATGCATTCAATGAATTTAGGTATTGAGGGTTTGAAACCTTGACTTGATTTTTGATTGTAGGTGTTTGATTGAACTTAAGATTTTGGGTTCTCTATATTATATATGATTTTATAAATAATGTATTTGATTTGTCTCTTAAGAATTGGTATATTACTTTGTAAATGTGTATTTGGAGATTTTATGTCTATCATGTGTTTGATAAAATGTCAAAGTAACTATAATTATTGAAATGATAAATTGTAGAAAGAGGTATTGATTCTTATGATATGATATGATTGAGTATGGAAAGAATAGTGTTGATATATATAACTTCTCAATCCTTTAATTAGCGAATTTTGCTATAAAAAGATAATTTGTGGTGTGTATGTGAATTATTTTGAAAATGTGTTATGTTGGAAATAGAAATGCGAGATTTTAGAAAACTATGTATTTTTTTAAAAGTACAAAAGTTGTGGTTGGTGTTGGGAATGGAATGTGATCATGAAATTATGATTTAAAACTTATATGCTCGATATCAACAGACAGAGGGTTAGTAGGCGGTTAGAGCTCTTGAGGGGGCTGCCAAGGCGACTACTAATCCTGGGGGGATTGGTGATGGTAAGGATTTTCGGTGACAGCTTGTGTAGCATCACAAATTGTGTCGTACACATCCTCCCTAAAAAGCAAGAAAGGTGATGAGACCCTAGGGTGCAAGAGCCAAAAGATTCCCTGGGAATGGTTCATTGTGAACCGGTGTTGGGTGGATGATATTTGTTCGTATGGATAGCATACATGAATTTTGGGTGTCAAGAAACCAGTAGACCAATAGTCCAGCAAACCTCTTGAGTTTGGTGAGGTAAGGTGAGGTTGAAGTGAAAGTACATGGAATTCATATTTTTGAAATATATCCTAGAAAGAACAAGTTTATGAAATTGTGTTCAAAATAAAAAATGATTACTTTATCAGATTTATTATAAATATACTTGTATAAAGATTTCTCACTTCGCACTTTATAAAATCAATGGTGTTGCATTATGTTTTAAGAAGAAAAGTTTTATAGTGTAACCTTGAGATTTGACTTCGATGTGGTAAATTCCTTGATATTCCACTTATGTATTTCAAATGATAGTACACAGTGTACTTTCAAAACGGCTTACTACTTATCTTGTACCTAGACTTATTGATAAATTATTTCATTACCTATTATTATGATTGTAAACTGTTGGTATTTAAAACCTTGTAATAACTTGAGAAAAAGATTATCTTATTGAGCGTGTGGTTGTTTAACCCTATCATTTAACATTTTTAGTTATAGATATATGTTAGTTGACTGCATAGTAGGAGTATCAAGACAGAATATAGTTGTTATGATTTTTATATATTTAATTGGAACATATAAAGAACAATGTACGATAATGTATATTATCAAGGATTTGTAAGTAATTTAAATCTTGGTTAATTTGAGGGAATATGTATAGATTGTGACCTTTTAAATGGTTTACTTCTAAAGATTTTAGATATTCAGTATATTATGTTCATGACGAAGAATTTTAGATAATTAAATTATAACTCATGTTTGGGAGGATTTTTTGCGCCTCCATTTGTTACCCTAGTTTTGAACAATAATGATTTATTTGTATATGTCATGACAAGGGATATTTATGGTTGATATGATGTGAATGATAAGTTAGGTATAATTATTATATTTAGTGCTCTCACATGTAACTCTCACCAATTATTTGGATGTCCAGTTTTCTAAGCAAATTCTATCAAAATTTTCAAGAAAAATGAATTATTTGAACTAAAGAGATACATTTTTAGATGTTTTTACAACAAATCGGCATGTGTTTTTGGAATAAATTAAGTATTTTTTTATCACGTTTTTATGAAATTTGGGGCGTGACAACGCAAAACTAATCGTTGTAAAATGCGCATCTCCATTCAAACAAAAAAGTGTCTTCGAACAAACCTCTCTCCCAATATCTCCTATTTTGTCTGCTAAAAATCCACAACGTCTGAATTGTGCTGAACAGAAAAGTGTGTTTAAATGGAATCCAAGATGTTGTAACTTGTCTCCCTTTTCCAAGCCCATTTGACCTTGTTAAAAGCTAATTTAAGAAATTTTCATAAAGTATATTTTTGTACCCCTTGAAGTCTAATTTCTAATGTCGTAAGAATTAGTTCGATTAGATATCGGGGTAAAAAGTAATTGCTAAATTACTAAAATAGTGTCAAATTCATTTTTATCCTAATTCTCTCAAAATGTGTCTTACCTCTAGAACATTTCCAAACTTCTAATGCACCTTGTATCACCTATTCAAAAGTTTTTCAACATTCCAGATTCATTTATAATCTTAGTTTCATCTAAATAAGTTTAGGCATTAACTAAATCTATCTCTCCTAGGATGATCACCCCGAACCATAGTTTTCCCAACATATCTCAACTATTCATACACTCGCGGATCACATAGTCTATTCCTTCTTTGATTCATCATTCATCAACAAAATACATAATTATTCATCACAACTTTAAATAAATTCATGGAGACTTACAATCATATTCGAATTCGAACAAAAATACATATCATATACGACTTGAATATTAACAAAAAACTTCAAAAGATAGTGTTATAGAGTATGATTATGACATGTGACTCGAATATGATTCATTGAACCTATTTAACATGTATGGTTGACACTCATCATAAGACACTTAATCCCTAAAATTTAGTCAAAATGACGATGACTTGATAAATCTAATACAACAAGACAACGTTAGTACAATTTGAAACTTAGAATATCAATATTACTTTTCTTATTTGTTGGTCAAACTTAAATAATCTTATTTTAAGATTTTCTTTTCGATAGAACAAAATTAATCCTTATAATTGAAAGGAGAGGCACATGTATAAGATGCTCCTTCTTGACCTTTATTCCTCCTCTTCCTTATTCTTCTTTTTTTCACTTTCTCCCCATTACCATCGCTACCATCACACACAAATCCAAACAAGACCACCACTTCCACAATCAAATATAAGGAAAAATTCTTTAATCTTAGTAAACAGTCTCAGTTATATAAAATATATGTAAGAATTTATTATAGTTTGTGTCATAGTAAAATTCAAATTTTCTATAATAAGTAAAATAGAATATTGTGTTGTAGTTTATTTTATTTCAATCGAGCCAACTAATTCCTAATTAGATTATAGTTTCATTATGAACCAGAATCAAGAAAAATAAGTATTACTATCTTTAAAGATTTATTAGAGGAACCCTAGTTATTTTAAACTTCAATAATTCTATGTGGGTGTAGTTTCCAAATTTTCCGATATTTTTAACTCAAGATTGCTACCTAAGATCCATTTTTTATGTAAAAGCTTTTTGTTAAGGTTTCTTAGACAATCCAAATAATCTTCTCAAACATATGTCGTCCACACCTAAAGGTGTCAATCAAGTGATGCAATCTTTGAGGTTTCATATTTTCTGATTGACGAAAGATGGTATTTTGTTTTTTTGTTGCAGGCATGGAGGGTAACAATTCTGTGACATACACTAGCTGAGAGATGAATCTTTAAATTTTGTGATTCCTTAATTTTCAGATTTTCCTTTTATTTGAGTCATTTGTATTTTGGAATTTATGTAATTGTATTGTGTATTCGAATTCTTGGAATCTTTGTGTGATATAGGCATAACATTTCAGTTTTTGACACAGGTGGCTTTAGTATGGTAGTGATACTCTTGCTAATAAGATTCCCAGTGGGGTGATAAAAAGACCTTGCAATATCTTCTTCAATATTCATCTCCGTGAAATTCGAGTATAAGCGAGGGTAAGAATTGGTTGTGTGAGATATCTTCAAGAAAAGCTTTTATGTCATATTGATTTTTAATCAGACCCATTCACAATCATAATTTGCATTTTATAAGCAGTGTGATAAGTCCATTATTTCACAGCACAAAGTGAAGAACTATAACTCAATAGATTCTATGAATCGATTATCGATCAATGGAGTAATCACCAATTGGGGCTTCCATTCAGGGCGTTCATGCTTTGGCTTCCTTCAAAGATGATGATAGTTATGGCAAAAAGAAAAAAAAGTAATGTGGGTCTCTCAACAACCATCTGGTTCAATCTCTTCTATTCTTCTAAGTAGGAGCTAAGAGGGATATTATCTTATATTGAGACCAAACTAAACAACTCCATACTTAACGGAAAGTAAAAATACTTGTACTTACTTTGTTCTCATTATCCACTCATAAATTTTTCTTACATGAATCTATGTTGCATGGTGTTGTTTTGTTCTTCTAATGTATGGACTTGGATCTAAAAAGGTTTTGGTCAAATATTTTGCTTCAACCACTTTGAGTACTATGTAGGTGTTATCAATGGATATCATCACCTAACCAATCTTTTTTGTGTACCAACATTGACACAACACACTGATTTTTGTTTTCACAATATTTTTATCATACATTACTCAGTATAGCCACAAAGGCATGCATTAATTGATGTTCACAATGTCAATGGTGGTCACCAACTCAGACAATAGAGGCTCTACAATTTTTATGTTTGTGAGGAGATATTGAGAAACTTTTACTTTTTATTTATCCTTAACCAAAATTACAAACTCATATATAAAATTGTCTATTAATTTTGGAACAATTAAATAAAATTAATAGGTATTGTTCAATGCAAAGAACATAGATAGATCTGGTTCAGGTAGAAAGTTCCCAATATGGAAATTCAGCTGACCATATCAAAATACAGGAAGATTCTATCATTGTAGGTATTAAAATTGTAATTCATGTTTAGACATCTCCTTTTTCTTGGTCCATGGATGTTTTGGGATGACTATAGGATGAACGGAATCAAAGAATCAAAAAACAAAAACTAATGGTTATAAATACAACACAACCCTTGGAGTTATTGAGATTGTTCATTTGGTGTTGCAGAAAAATGGGTTGCTTATGAAAAACCACAAAAGTGATTTCATTAGAATATATTCTTAGTTCGCAAGTGAGTTTGTGAGTGGTATTTAACTTTGGATATTGGTGCAGATAGTTCACAAAGGCAATAAAGGCATTTGCAATAGTAGAATCGGAAGCAAAGAAACTCAATTATCCAAACATTGGGACTCCGTTCTTCTAATGCAGATATCGATTGGGACTTAGCAAGGCATACTTTCCCATTATAAAATGCTTCATGGATACCTCCACTTTTGGCTGGTTAATTACATTTTTCTTTTTTCTTTTTCTAGTTATGTCTCCTTTCAATATTCTTCTTCTTGAAGCCTTGATCTGTCACTTTCTTTTGAAACTCCCCAGAGAAACTTCAAGCACAAATGAAGGTTACAACTCTAACTTTGGTTAGTGAATTTATTTCAATTAAACACTAAAATTTGTATTTGTGTTACTCATAGGCAAAGGCAATGCTCCAGTCAAATTGAGTGTGTGAAAGACTATTCCCCTTGTTAAAGATATATGTTTTTGGAACTGACATAGTTGTAATAATTGGTAGCTTGACTTAATCAGGTTTTATACGAATATATCATTGGAGATGGCCCGACACTTGATACTGGTTTCATATATTATACCATGTTCAAGCAATAGAGAGGATGAAATTTTTATGCTTAAACAAGATGAGCCAACAAAAAAAAGAGAAAGAATATGTCGAGTTATAAAGCATGAACTGCATATTTTCTACCACCACTAATAGAAGAAAGAAGACAAAGCACACAAAGTGTCATTGCCAATTTTAGTTGAGATGATGATTGATGAGCAGTGATTTTTTGATATACTATGATGAGCAATGGTTGGTAGTATAATGGTTAGAGAAATTAGGGTTAGTAATTGTATTTCACATTTTGGCACCAATTTCTTCATTTTTAGTAATTATGGCCCTTTTCCCATAAAATACAAGAAATTTTTGTACCAGTTGCATGTACAGCCGAATGAATTGATTTAAACCCAAATAAGTAAAAAAAAATTAAAAAGAATACATGGAATGATAGATAGTTACAATAGTTGTTCTTAATTTTTATAATATAATTATGTGCCTATACTTTATGTTAATTTGATTTGACCTGATCTTTGAAGATAGATTTATATAACAATTTATTTTAATTTCATGTATGAATTAGAACTCTTATATATATAACTAAAAATTATTCACGTTGCAACAACTAGTTTACAAAGAGTGTGGATAAAATTTACCCTACAAACTATTCAGGAGTATTTTTGTAAATTAACAATCGCCGTGATCTGACAAACACAGTGAAGTTTCAAAATCGGAAGAGAATATCACTAAATTTAGACCTAATTATAGAGAGCTGGATGAAATTTTTCCATTTATCATTTGTGTTAAATGCTCATGTCAATTAAAAATTTTTGTCTTCACAAAAATTGAAACATCTACTCTTCTGCCAGACAACTTATACTGAGATAAATATTTAGAGGTAGTTTAAAGACATTGTGTAATGAACTCGTAGTCAACCTTACATAAAGTTTAGTTGACCACAATTATTCCATATAACCCACAAGTGGTGACTAGTGCATGAAGTTTTTGAGTAAGAGAGGTTAAAGTCATTCACTTACACATCTAATTCTCTAATACACGAGTCTAGCTATAATACCTAAAAAAATAAATTTTAATATTTTATTTTATTTTTCATTCAATAAGAATATAATGCACGTCAAACTATTTTATTTTATAATTTTTTTTATTAATGACGATATATGAATTAATTTAAAATTTATTGACTATGCATTATTTTTCGATAACATAGGATTATCTCCACATTTTATTCATCCATTTTACATTTATTGCACGCCTGATTAATCAAGAACCAACTTTTCTAGTAAGTAGTAACTGCACTGAACGGCGAGGTAGATAGCCATCCCCTTAGTACGACGGCCTCATTAAGATTGTCAAGTGCTTGGCCCATTCCAAAGTGGGAGATGATTTCAACAAATGACAAGTAAGACTCAGACCTAAAGAAGGAAACCACCTCCAAAGCAATTGTGTCCTGATACCGTGCTGAAAATTATTTTTTTATATAATATTTTATTTTTAAATTAGGCCTTTTAATCGTATTGGGTGAAATAGATTCATGTCAAATTTTAATGGGTTTGTGTAAAAAAATATTTTACTTATATCTGATTTATTTATTAATTCGTGTCTAACAAATCGTGTCGTATATGAACTGTGTATAACTAATATATAAATGAGTCGAATCGTGTATTTCTTCTAATTTGCTTCATTCATACCCAATTTGTTTATTAATCATGTCGTTTCGTGTCGTGTCTTGTCCACCCGTTTACTAAACGGGTGACTTAAAGAAAACTTAAACCCTCTAATTTCGTGTCATATTAACGGGTCATGTTATATTTTGACAGTCCTATTTTAAATTAATTAAAATAAATCATGTGTATAAATTTATTGCTTTTGTAATTTGATGTTATTTTGTTATTTTTTAATTCATAGTTATTAATTATTTAATTCAAAATTAATTGTCAAAATTGATGGAAGTAGCAACTTCTATGATGCAACCTTACTCGTGTAACTAGTGTTAATCAAAGTAAATCGTAAATTTGGATGTTCTGAACTTGACTCTCATTGGTGATTTTTAAGTTTCTCTATATTGAATATGCAAATGTATGTCTAATGTTGTCGTATTTTGAAAACCTTACTTTGAAGGATCCAACCTCTTCCACTTTTGAAAAATTCAGCCTCAAATTACTAGTTTTTTCGAACAACTTGGTATGCTTAGTTGCTTACATGCATTTTCTACCATCTACTTATTTGAATTTGATTGAATGATTACTTGGTTCTTTCGTGATTAATTACACGTACACATTACGTGTATGGTCTTAATCAGGGGCGGAGTCAAAAATTTTGTTTAGGGTGGACACTTTAATTATGCACTCTAATTTTTTTTCTTCTAATCAATCACATTATATAACATATTTATATTTGTTATATTATATTTGATATATGAAGTCTTTTTAACATAAAAAATTCTAAAAAAAAAATGTATATTGTCAGGGGCAGAGCCATGAATATCTATGATAGAGGTAAAATATAAATGGTATAAAAAAATATTCATCTGAAATTAATACAAAAAAATTCAATTCAAGAATTAAAAAAAAGTAAGAATAAACACTAAATTATTGTGAAATAGTAAATTCAATTTTTATTTAGCCGAAACAAAATCTTAACAAAAAGAGAAAATAATTTTTTTAGTACATTTTAACCTAATTATATATTTCAATAAAATATAAAAATTTTAAAATCTCTAAAATTTTGTATATAAATTAAATGTAAATTAATTTTTCACTAATCCAAAACTAACATATTTATTTTAGAAGGTTAGTGGTCCACTAATTTATTTAAAAAAAAAAGACTATAACCATTATTAAAATTTTCAAAAATTTAGGGGGCAAATATAATGTATAAAATAATTTTATAGGTTGGTGCAAGGAAAGACAAAAAAACTCAAAGAACTGAGCTTATCGTTTGTTGAGTTTTTATCTGTTTCTTCTCTTTTTCTTGTAGCTGGGCAGTGGGCAGCTGGGAGTGAGTGATACAAAGAGAAAAAAAAAAGATAAGTTTTAGTCAAGTGGGCCAAAAGTTTTGTTTTTTAAATATGGTGGGCAAAAAATTTTATTTTTAATATTGGGCCAAAAAAATTGTTTTTGATGTTGAGCTAAAAGTTTTGTGTTTTTAATAGGTTTGAGTGGACTGTGATAGGTCAAATATTTAATTTTTTTTAATAAGTTTAGGTAGATAATATTGAGTTTAATTTTTTTTGTTTTAAATGGACTTAATTTTTTAATTATTTTACGTAAATAATGTGGGTCTAATATAAATGAAGGGGGCACACTTAATATCTATGTATAAATATATAATACATATATCTAACTAATAAAAAAAAATATATTTGAGGGGGGGGGGGGGGGCCCACCTTGGTCCCTATGGTCTCAACTACCTTTAATCCTTCACACATGTGATGTGTTAATGAGGTTTTCGTTAAAATTAACAGCAAATTTGAATGGTAGTAATACATTGAGTCGGATGACATAGTATAGAAATTAAATTGATACAAAAATTAGTCCAAGAACGTGATTAACACAAATCATGAGGGTTATGTATGATTATTTTTTTGTCGTCCTTAGCCTAGGGAAAAAGTAACCGCCCATTAATGAAAGTCCCTAGTATAGATTGCAGTGGGCAGCAAGTTAGCCTAGGGAAAAAGTAAATTAATGAAAGTCCCTAGTATAGATTGCAGTGGGCAGCAAGTTTGTAAACCAAGAAACAAGAAATTCTAAGAATTTGACGAATGAGGAGTTAAATTTTTTGGATATAAATGTAGCAGAGTTGAAATTTTCGCTCACAATTGGGTATTTCAACAGTGATTCATGTCTACGCTGTAATCGTGGTTTCAAGGTGGTTGGTGCTATTATTATTGATCGCTGACAAATCATGTTATGTCAAGACTCTAATGCAAATTGATGAAGCAAAAGTTAATTGAAACAACTAGAAAAATAATTTAAGTCATAAATCCGGAACTCTGATAGTAATAGTAAATCTATCACTTGGTGTGCTGCACAATCCTATTCATAGTAAAGAGACTTAGAAAAAAGAAAAAGTTAAAGTCTATGAACCGATTTTTTCTGAATCAACACAATGTTTTCTAATTAAGTTCTCATTCTAAACAAAATAATGAAAAATAACTATAAAAGAGACTTCTATATTCATACTACATGTTGTCAATCGAGTTACGAAATGTCATGTTCAGTATTCTTGTATTTGAGTCGTATTATTTTAGATTTAGATTTTGTTCGTATTATTTTATTGTACTCTCTGAACTGGAATTCAAAGGACTAGAACTTTTTTTTTCTAGAAAATTGTGATCAGATATATTTTTAAACTACTTAATTGTGAGAAAATACCTTAACTAAAATCTTTTACATATAAGTACTTTTAACTTGAAATATATTGTAGCTAGGTACTCATAGGCAGATTTTGAAATATTTTCTTCACTAAAATACCCTTTTCCTTATTTGAAGGTTGTTAGTTTGGAAGTCCCATTTTTTATGAGATTTGATTTATTATCTTAATGGTTACATATTTGAAGGGATTGTAAAATTTGAAATTCAAAATTATAAATCAAATCAAATAAAACTGAATGGCTTGACTAAGATTTTTTGGTTTCAATACTTATACTCTGTTAACGTGTCTATCGGATCATCGTCTTTATTGTCAACATTTCTATTCTTCGTCACTGTCATAATGTCATGTTAAAATTTATGTAATGTCACTGTCAACTAGTGCAATATTACACATCTATTTCATAGTAAATGTTATATGCATTTGTGACAGGTCTTTTCAATGGAGGATACAGTCTTTGTTGGTATGCAAATATCGTAATGAGACATCAGTGCTTAGAATTTCTACGTGTTCACTGTTGGATAATGTAGTAGGACGACTGTATGATACATGAGAGGAGTTGAGGAATGTTGTTGTTGGTTCCTCATTTTCTATCCCTGATCATTCAAATTGCATTGTGAAAAGTAATGAAGATTTGAAAAAAATGTTTGACATGGTACGTTTGCTTATTGTCAATTATGTGGATGTAAAGATTCACCTCCTTGATGATGTGTTACAACTTAATGTGTACAACCATGTGCGTGAAGATGTCAATGTACTGAATGATGGTATTGATTGTGAAGTCACAGTGCTATAGAATGACAGTGTGTGCAATGTCACACCACTGTAAAAACTCAATATGCCCCCAATACACTGTCAATCCAGACAACTGTAATTACTTGATTTGATCAAAATTTTCCGCCATACAATATTACTGAGATGTAACATTGGTTCATTAAAATTTCCAGATCCATAATTACATTCAATTGTCTTGGAATTTTTGTTTTAATTGTTGTCGTAATATGAAATTTTCTTCCGTCTAGCTCTTCTGATGATTCAAGAACACCGACACCATTTTCAACCCGTAATTCTTTTATTTGTGCTTGTCTAAATTTCTATTCTATGTCTTCTCCTTTTGCCAATTGGTTCATAATGTAGCAAACGTAGATACCATAATCAACCTTGCAATATATATTAACATTTAAGGTTATAAATGCATAAAATAAAAGGCATTTTCTAATAAAATGCATTATCAATCAATGATTCCAACTACAACAGGGTCAAAATCATAAAACCCCAACTCTAAAAACCCAAGTGCAAAAAAAAGATTTTTGAACCTATTTGATCAACTTGAAAAATACGGGTTTATGAGAAATCAATATATCAATATTTGCTTACCTGCACAATGATACAGAAATTCAGGGATTTTTGTTTGATAATCATCGGTTTGAATGAATGCTACTTCGACGTCGATAAAGTCAAAACAAAAGCGTCTACTACTAACATTTTCTCCATTTCTCAAAATTTCGGCGTCAAAAAATACAGATCACTTGCGATCACTTCAAAAGCTTCAGAAAACAAAGACTTAAATTTAGATTTTCTTCCTTCGATATTTTATTTTTTAATAATCAATAACTATAAATGAATTAATATGAGATTTATTATTACAAATTATTCTTGATAGCTTAGTATTATTTTTCCTTATATTTTTCATCCGTTTCACATTTATTGCACGCCTGCTTAAACAAGCACCAACTTTTCTAGTATTTAACTGCATTGAATGGACGGGTAGGGAGCCATCCCCTTAGTACGGACTCATTAAGATGGTCATATGCTATGCTTTATGCATTCCAAAGTGGGATATGTCATATGCGTATGCCGTCAAGAAATGTACTGCTGAGATTCGGACCTAAAGAAGGAAACAACCTCCAAAGCAGTTGGGAGTCCTAACATGATATAGAAAATTATTTTTCAAATATTATATTCTTATTTTTTAATTAATTAAAGTAATGTGTATAATTTTTTTTTTATATTTTTTTTAATATTTTGTTAATGATTTAATTAAAAGTTAACAATTAAGATCGATAGAAATATGGTACCAACACTAGAGTTGTAGCTTTACGGTGAATTCAAAAATTCTAAATTTGAGTCTTACTTGCATGTTATTATTGATATACACATTTATTGTACAAAGTTGGGTTCAATGTAATCAAATTTTAAGAAAAATATATTTTGTACCCTAAATTTAAGTATTTTTAATGTATACTCTTAAAGATTAAATTTTTCATATTACACCCTTAATGTATGAAAAGTGATACAATGTGATCTTTCCGTTAATTTTTTTATTTATTCCCTAAAAAAAAAAAAACTCCAATGACGTTAATGGAATGAACAACGAAAACTAATGAAAAAGATGCATTATAGCATTTTTAATACACTAGAGGTGTAACGTGAAAATTTTAATTTTGATAATATAAAATAAAAAATTTTAAATTTTTCAGGGTACAAGTACAATTTGTCCCAAACTTTAACAACGTTACTTTTTTTTTTTTTATCAGTAGGGGTCCAATCTCTTCCTCTTTTGGAAAACTCAGCCTCAAAGTACTATTTTTCTAAAACAAGTTCGTATGCTTACATGTATCTTTGTTGTATGAGGCGCAAACAACGGAGTGTATTGCTGCAAGGGAGGCTTTGTTATTTGCTAGGCAAATGGATTGTGAGGAGATTGTGTTGGAAAGAGACTCATCTACGGTGATGAAAATGATAGTTGATTCTCATGAAGATTTCTCTCTTTTGTGATCTATTATAGCAGATATTAAGTGTTATATACATAATTTTTGTTCTTTCACGGCTTCTACAATTAGACAAACTGGGAATTGTGTTGCGCACCAACTTGCTAGAAGGGCTAGGTGCTATGAATATCTTCATGCATGGGAGGACTTGGCACCAGATTTCTTAGTGCCAATCCTCAGCTCAAATTGTTCTATTTAATATATTCTATCATTTCTGTCAAAAAAAAAACATGCATCTTCTACCATCTATGTACTAGCATTTGCTTGAATATCTCCCCGTTTGTTTTGGTTAGTGGTTAGCCTGTAACGGCCAATTAATGGAGGTCTCCATTATTGGTTGCGATAAAGGCTCTGTTATATTGTACGATTTCATATCAAGACAGAAAAACCTCAGTTCTAATGTGAGGAATGAAGTTAGTCTACGAAGTTTTGAAATTGCCAATGATACAAATGCATTAAAATTAGAATTCTAACTATCAGATTTTTCTTACAATCAGATATTTCAATGGTGGTTCTCTCTATTGTTGTAAAATTTATTTAATAAAGCAATGAAATAATGTGGAACAACACTTGCACAATATTAATTTTTTAAAACAAAGAACAAAGAATTTAGACCCAAACATAATTTTTCCTAAATATCAATTTACGAAATATAAGTAAATGAACGATCTCACTAATCTATAGAATCAAGCCAAAGATTTGGCCTTAAAAGGTTGATTCGCACTCCTTGAAGTCGATGACTCGATGCGATAGGTACTTAGCACTGTAACCTTCCAAAATTTCTATAATGTCACATCCATCAATATGCACTTATCGTGAAAAGTATTTAACAACCCTTTCCGATCGTCCCTTGGAAAAAGAACTCAAGAAATTATAGCAAGAGAATTATATAGCTTATAAGTAGATAATGAGAATGGAGGAATAGAGCTCCAGCGAGTTGGAAGAAGAAGAAGTTGGTGTTCCTGTCTGCCAAGTAATAAGGAATGACTAATAATATAATTGTTAAACTGGGCTTCCTTTGGAAGTTGATTTCAATGGTAAGAAAATAGGAAATGGGCCAGAGCATAATAAAGGCAAAAAGTCCAAAAACAAAGCCAAGGTTTAAAACAATACAAAAGTGGAGGCCAACCAATTAAATATTGGGAAACACAACAAAACAAGCCTAACAATTCCTCCACATGTTTCAAAACATTTTAGAACGATAACAAGAGGAACACGAGAAAACATGCATCGATAAAGTACCGCACAAGATTTAACCTTTACCTAAAATAAGTGAGAGGAAGCCACTGAGATAACGGTAATAAAGAATGACTAATAAAATAATTGTTAAACTCAACTTCCTTTGGAGGTTGATTTCAACTGTAAGAAAATTGGAAATGCGCCACAGCATAATTATGGCAAAAAGTCCAAAAACAAAGCCAAGGTTTAAAACAACTAAAAATTGGGGCCGAGTCATCTTTAAAAGACTTATATTGTGTTTAGTTCGTCAAGGAAATTTATTTGAAATAAGCCCATTTTAATCGTAGTAATAAATAGTTAAATCTACTATTTTTTTAAAACTCCAGAATACCTTTCTTTGAAAACAACTTTAAATTAGTTTACTTGAAAATTGTTATCTCTTAATTCAATATCAATGAAGATATGCCACTAAATATTTTTACATAAATTTGAAATTCAAAATTCAAAAAACAACTGATACTCTCTCTCTCTCTCTCTCTCTCTCTCTCTCTCTCTCTCTCTATATATATATATATATATATACACACTACTAGTTCCAAATGGATTCATATGGACTTGTCGAAATAGATTAATTGCTTTTGGTTTAGATGTTACTATTTTTTATTTTGTTTAATTATTTTTTGATTGTTGTTGAATGTTATTATTTTTTAAATGTTATTGTTTTCTATTTTAAATTTTACTATTTTTTTTTACTTGAATGTTCCGTGTTACTTTTTTTTTTTTACCATATTACTGTTCATGTTACCATTTTTGTTGAGCATGTTATTACTGTTATTTTCTCAAATATTAATACTCAATGTTATTATTTTTTTGTTTTGTTTAAATTTTATTATTTTTTTGTGTTTAAATAATACTATTTTTTGTCTTTATATATATATTGTGTGTGTGTGAGAGAGAGAGAGAGAGAAAAAAAAAATAAATAGTCAAATTCTCTATATGGATATAGATAGATATGAGAGAGAAAGAGAATTTTAATGTTAGACAAACTTTTAAAATTAAGAGTTGTTAGTTTTCAAATTTGCTTTAATTTTACATAACTATTTGGGTTGTTTTGAACAATAGATATAAAATGAATTTAATACTAAACAAGTTTTCTTGATAAACTTATTACCAAATAAGTCCACAAAGGAGAACCAGCCTCCAATTTTCCCTTAAAACAATATAAAAGTGGAGGCTCAATCAATTAAATTTTTTGAAGGGTTTTTTGGTTGTGTACAATTTTTAGATTTATTTAAGGAAAAATGTATGGATAAGTTGTTTAAGTTCAATTTTAAAAAAATATATTGTCTTTAGGTACAAATTCAAATGAAATTAAAATTTTTTTACTTAAATACCCTCCCTTAAAATATACATTTTTAATTGACAGTTGTATGTTTAATCAAATATGTAAAGATTTCATTAGACTCTTTCACTATCTCTTCCCATTACTTTCTCCATCTCTTCCCTATTTTATCTCTCTCTTTCTATTTATCATTGATAATTTATTTTATTTTCAAAAATGTAAATATTTGATTTATTTTTCATCTCTCCCCTGTTTTCTCTCTCTCCTCCCCTATTTTCTCTAATCATTTCTCTTTCTCCCTATTTTCTATCTCTCTTTCTCTCTCTATTTATATCAATATTAAAATAACACAATTATACTAATCAGTTACACAAATCAGTTACAATTGTCATATAATACATCTAACAGTTACTCATGCATTCTAATAAACTAAACAGTTGCACCAAATAATTATACAAAATTATAACACTAACTCAATTTGTCATTAACTTGTTTACATAAACTAAATAGTTGCACCATTTAATATTGTAACATCGTTACACCAATTATATATACAAAATTTAGTATAATGATTGATAAGGATGAAATTTTAAGCATGGGCCGTCATAACCCCGGAGCCCAACAAGCCCAAAAGACCCTCGCCTGTTTATTAACCCAAAGGGAGAACCCCTAGTCAGCCCAAGTCAAAGAATAGAGAGGGCCGAAAGGAGAAAGTCCAACGGCACCAAAGGACCAGTAGTGCAACTCAGGCCTAACTCAACGACTAGCTAAAGGATAATCCAGTACTGAGAAGCCAAGTCCTCACCCTGGGAGCACCTCGTCATGCCACGTGTTCAAAGGACAGGGAGACCATCTCTGACGCCTGCGGCAGCTGCACCCTCTCAAACACAAAGAGTGGTGGGGCACATAATGATCTAGAGATCGTGGGCATAGCAGCACCGAACAATAGAAATTGTTGCAGGACAGTGACTGGGGACCCCATAGAATCAATGAAAAGGTATAAGGAGCCACCGAGAATCCTAGAAAAGAGGACTGGTATAAATAGAACAGTGTCAACCTACTAGAAAGGGATCTTCCTCTTTGTATTTCTTTGTCCTAGATACACAACGAACTAAGCATAAGTCCCTATAAAGGCTCAGTGCCAACAATCTCAACATACTCATCTGATCTCAATACACCATCTTAAGGAACAAGAGACTCCATTACAGTGGATGTAGCCTTAGTCTTTCGGCTAATGTGAACCACTTACACTCTATGTCTTCCATTATTCACAAGTCAACCTCATACTCAATTGAACTCACTAATCCAAGTAGCAACTCATCGATTGAGCTTGGGCTGTTATTTTTGAGACCCCATAAGTTGGCACCGTCTGTGGGAACGGTTTTTATCGTTTTCCTTTTGAGTTTTTATCTATTTGATGGTTTCAACTCGGAACATGAGTAAAACTCTCGTCAATCCCCAAGTCCACTAAAACTTACTAAAGAAATTTTTGGTCCCCGAAGTGGACGTTGAGGATTACCTCCCAGCGGCGAACCAACCTCCACTCAATGAACTAGAGACCTACCATCGAACTACAATGAAACTGATAAAGCAGAACCAGGAATTGATGGAGTGGATATAGACACATCAGCTCCCTTGCTTCCTACCAGCTCGACAAGAACCCCCCTCCCCCAGCAGAACACGACACCCCTCATAAGGAGCGTCAAGCTCCACCAAATGGAGTCACTAAACTCCATGAACGCAGCCACTCTGGAAAAAATCACCAGAGGAGACACCCCGAAGAACATGATGAAGATGAAGCCCATAGTTGGGCTAGAGCCGCCTTCTGAGAAGACAGACCTTATCCCCCACTGGATGTCAATGATCATAAGTGGGAGAAAAAATCCACGAACTCCAGCAAGAGCTAAGCAACGTAAAAGAGGTGGTTAAGGGTAAAACCCCCGACACCATGGACATTTTGGTCCAGCAGATGGAGTCGTCGTTCACTCCCGAGGTCATTCATTTTCCTCTCCCCCAAAAGTTCCAGATGTCATCGATAAAGGTGTTCGACAAGACCAAGAACCCAGTTGACGACTTGAATTTCTATAAAAATTAGATGGAACTCCAAGGGTATCCAGGCCTAATCCACTGCCGACTTTTGCCATCACCCTTAAGGGGTCGGTAATAGCCTGGTTTAACAGGCTACAACCAGCATCGGTCTCCTCCTTCAAAGAACTATCAATACAATTTGTGTCTCACTTCATCGGAGCAAGGACGTATAGGAAATCATCTTACCACCTTCTGAGCATCAAACAGGGCCCAATGAGTCTCTTAGAAGCTACGTGCAGCACTTCAACCAAGAATGTCTGAAGGTGAAAAATGTGGACAACAAGTTTGCGTTGACCACCTTCATGTCTAGGCTCGTAGTGCAGTCCAAGGGCCTCCTCTTCTCAATTGTAAAAAACCCTCGAGCCACTATGGCCGAAGTATTGGCAAAAATTGAGAAATACATCAATGGCGAAGAAGCCATCCACCTAAAAAAAAGCTTGACGACGACAGAATGAGACATAAAGAAGAGGGACCGCAGTCCCAGGAAAAAGAAAAAACACGATCGATCCCCGAGAAGAGATCGCTCCTCGAGGAAAAGGGGAGAGGCAATATCCGAGACCACCTGAGACCCCCTTCACAGCAATTACAATCGCGATATGCCCCAGCGCAGCTTCCACCCCTCATCATCTTGATCGCTCAGGTCCTCCACGAGGTTCAGAATGAAAGGTTCATCCGATGACCGCCCCGGATGAGGTCCGACCCCAATAGACTAGATGTCTCCAAATACTGTGAGTACCACAAAGACATAGGCTATAAGACAAACGACTACATTCAGCTCAAGAAAAAGATCGAATAACTAATCCAGATGGAACAACTGTGCCACTACGTCGTAGGAGAAGGGAGAGCACATAATAATCACGGGCGGGAAGCCCAAGCTGCCGCAGCACCTCCTCAGCAACATTAACAAGCTCTTGGGGAAATTCGAGTCATCTCGGGGGGCTTTGCAGGTGGGGGTGAGTCCAGCTCAGCGTGGAAGGCGCACGCCAAAAGAGCCCGATCAGAAGACTTCCTCGAGATCTAGGCCATCAGTAAGGCACCCCGCTGAGATGTGGAGATCACTTTTTTCGATGCGTGTCTCGAAGGGTGCCAGCACCCACATGACGACCCCCTGGTAATAAAGGTGATCCTCTCAAACAAAACTATACATCAAGTGCTCGTTGATAATGGCAGCTCGGTCAACATAATTTTCTTATCTGCCTTTGATCAACTCAATATAGAAAGGTCGAGGCTCGAACCCGTGAAAACCTATCTCCTGGGTTTCTCAAATGAAAGAGTCCTGCCAATCGACTCTATCTAGCTCATCCTCACCGTAGGAGATCAACCTTGCCAGGTTACAACCACCATCCATTTTCTGGTAATGAATGCCCCTTTTGCCTACAATGTCCTACTAGGAAGACCGTCCCTCAACTCCACCAAGGTGATATCTCAGCTTATCATTTGGTGATGAAGTTTTCCACCGAGAATGGGGTCAATATGGTCAGAGGAGACCAGCACCTTGCCAGGGAGTGTTATGTGGCATCAATAGGGCAAAGGGAGGTAGAATCAGTCTGACTAGGGACTTAGATATGAGGGAAGAGTTGGAAACTCCACCTACTCCCACGGAGCAACTGGAACCCATGCAGTTGGATAAGGACCCAGAGCACATAGTCTTTGTAGGTTCCATGTTGCTCCCTCTCTTTAAGGAGAAGCACATCTCATTTCTGAAAGACAACATTGACGCTTTTGCCTAGAGACAAGAGGATATGGAAGGGATAGACCCCGCGGTAATTATGCACAGACTTAGCATTGATCCGAACTACAAGCTAGTGCGACAAAAAAGAGGATTTTTGCGTTGGATAGACAAAAAGCCATTAATGAGGAGGTGGCAAAGCTGCTAAGAGCCAAAGCCGTCAGGGAAGTGGATTACCCGACCTGGCTAGCTAACGTGGTGCTCGTGAAGAAAATGAATGGCAAATGATGACTTTGCATCGACTTCACCGACCTGAAACAAGCATGCCCCAAGGATAGTTTTCTATTGTCCCAGATCGACTTAATAGTCAACGCTACAGTTGGACATGAGCTCCTCATCTTCATGGATGCTTTCTTGGGGTATAACCAAATCAGAATGGACTCAAACGACCAAGATAAAATTTCGTTCATCACAGAACAAGGGATCTTCTACTATTAGGTTATGCCTTTTCAAGTTGAAGAATGTCAGGGCCACCTATCAAAGGTTGGTCAATAGGATGTTCCGTGAAAAGATCACCTCGACCATGAAGGTATATATAGACGATATGCTTATGAAGTCGCTCAAAGCTGAGACCCATATTCAACACCTCGAGGAGGCGTTTGAAATTATGCAACAGTATAAAATGAAGTTGAACCCAGCAAAATGTGCCTTTGGGGTATCGGCAGGGAAGTTCTTGGGTTTCATAATCAATAGTAGAGGGATTGAGGCGAACCTAGAGAAGGTAAAGACCTTCCTCGAGATGAAAGCCCCCACCAGCACACGAGAAATATAGCACCTAACCAAGAGAATAGTAGCACTCAACCGATTTGTACCATGTTCCAATGATAAGTGACAGCCTTTCTTCAAGGTTTTGAAGGTAGCCTTTCGGTGGGATGAAAAATATGAGGGGCATTAGTTTCAGATAATGGGAAGTAGTTTGATAATCCAACATTCACGGGTTTGTGCGTCGAGTTGGGAATCAAAAATTACTTCTCGACGCCTGCTCACCCGTAGTCCAATGGGCAGGCTGAGGTAACCATCAGAACCATCAAATTGGCCCTAAGGACTAGGCTAAGGGCATCCAAGTCTTAATGGGTGGACCACCTCCTAACAGTGTTATGGGCATATCGAACAACTGTTCGAACTGCGACCGACGAGACCTTTTTAGTTTAATATATGGGACAGAGGCAATGGCCCTCGTCGAGGTTGGCATGCCCTCTGTAATAGCTGAACTGTTCAATCCTGAACAGAATGAGAGGTCCCTATTGGTGAACCTAGACCTACTAGACGAGAAAAAGGATGAAGTTTTGCAACGGATATTCTCCTACCAGAGGAGCACAACAAAGTTCTATAATAAGCGAGTGAGTAGAAGGAGTTTCAAACCAGGCGACTTGGTGCTCAAAAAATTACACCCAGCCAGGAAGGATCCAACCCACGGAAATCTAGGGCCTAATTGGGAAGGGCCCTACATTGTGAAGAGGATAGCACGACTTGGAAATTATGAATTACATATAGAAGAAGGAAGAGACCTAAGACACTCTTGGAACACAGATCACATAAAGCATTACTACCAATAGGGTCTCCTGAAAACCTTTTGTAAAATGAAGAAAGGGAGTTACTGTAAAAACCCATTTATGAAGTCAATGAAATTTCCCTTGTGAAGAAAAAAGTAGTTCGCACTAAATTCTGTCAATCTCGAAAGCGACAAAGCTTTTTAGCCTAAGAGCTTGTAAGCTCAAAAACTCATAAGCTCGGGATTGACAAGGCTTTTCAGCCTAAGAGCTCGTAAGCTCGGGATTGATAAGGCTTTTCGGCCTAAGAGCTTGTAAGCTCGGGATTGATAAGACTTTTAGCCTAAGAGCTCGTAAGCTCAGGATCGACAAGGTTTTTCAGCCTAAGAGCTCGCAAGCTCAAGAGCTTGTAAGATCAGGAACGACTAGGCTTTTCGGCCTAAGAGCTCGCAAGCTCAAGAGCTTGTAAGCTTGGGATCAACAAGGCTTTTTAGCTTAAGAGCTCATAAGCTTGGGATCGACAAGTCTTTTCATCCAAAGGGCTCGCAAGCTCAAGAGCTCGTAATGTTGGATCGACTAGGCTTTTCAGCCTAAGAGCTCGTAAGCTTAGCCTAAATGGCATACCAGCACCAAAAAAAAAACTTTCAACATTCAATCCAGCAAGAAAGTGACTCAAAAGTACAAGATCCATAACCAAAGGACTTCATTGCAGTAAAAATAGAAAAATTCACATTTCAAAAGATGGGTACATCAGTAGGGACATAGAAGAAACTCCAGCAGATACTTAGAAGAAACTCCAATAGATACATATAAGAAACAACACAGATCCCCTCCTCCTCCAAGTCCTTCTTAGCAGCCTTTCCTCCCTAGGTCCTTCTCAGCAGGCCCTCTTCCAGCGATCCCCTTCAGCTTGCGATCTCCCTTCTCCAGTCGAGCGTTCACCTCCTTAAGTCAAGCGTTCTCCTTCAGCAAGGTATCCCTTTTCCCCTCCACCTTTGCCAATCATTTCTTGAGGGTTTCCACCTTAGAATTCCTCTCATCAGACAGATTTGAATCGAGTTCGGCTCTCTGCCTCCTCCTGCTCGAGGCAACCTTCTCTGACTCGTCAGAAGGGGTATCAGAGTCACAGAAAGAGAAAGGCATGAATCTGATCCGAGTCGAGTTTTCCCCTATCCCAAATCGGACGAGATTCTGAGGAATAACAATAGCAGAGTATGGGATTAGCGAGGCTTTCTCCACTATGCTGACATTAAATGCCTCTAGAGGAGTAAGGCTGGGAATACCTACACAGCATAACGCCAACACAAACAAGGTTAGCACAGCATTTGTCGATGAAAGTTGGCTAACTAAAAACCATCAAGATGTTTACCTCTTTTTCGGAAGCTCAGCTAAGAGCGAGGGGCCCAAACACGCCAATTGTGACTCACAGCGAACTCCCACGAATCACTAGAGATGAAAAAGAAGCATTGGGTCCACCTTTCAAGGGAAGAGGGAATATTAGCAACCAACGATGGATGGAAATACCATTTCTAAGAAAGAGTGCAAAAGAAGCATTGGGTCCACCCCTCAGGGGAAGGGGGAATATCAACAACCTACGATGGATGGAAATACCATTTCTAAGAGAGAGTGCTGAAGAAAGGAGAAAATTTGAAGGAGAGGTCAAAGAAATAGAAGAATTTGGAGACAGTAGGAAAGACATCGAAGCCTTGCATGCGCCAGAAGATAAAGAAGTTGACCAGGGCAGCCCATCCCTCAGGAGAGAGGCGAGAGGGTCATTAGCCATGGTGGGAGAGAACCCGGGTGAAATCTTGATGGAGGGGGAATTAGAGGCCACTCTCGAATGCACCCTCAAAGAAAATAACCTCACCCGGAGAGGACATGCTGTAGGGCTCATCTGGGGCGGGGGCTCTGACCTCCAAATCCTTAGGGAAATCGTATCGTCTCTTTATATTATTGACGTCTGTAGTGACAAGAAGGGAGGGAAAAAGGAAGATGGAGCACCAGTCGCCTTTCAGCGACTCTCAAGCACGTTGTTTGAATAGTGGGAAAGGAGCCATGAATCCAAGAGGTTAAGAGAATAAGTGCTGGAAGGAGGCAAAGAGTTTAAAGAAGGAAGATCTTTGGGAGACAGTAAGAATGCAGAGACTCAAAGTACTTGGGATTAAATAGCACGCAGGGACAATTGTTGGAGTTTCACAATCAAGGTAGCATTAAATAATTGCACCAGATTCGTGGAAGTTGTTGAGCCACCTAGGGTTTCACTTAAATGAACAGTCACATCATACACTGCGCTAGGAAATGAACAGAAGTCGGGGATTTTTTCCAAAAAATACGCAAGTACGCATAGTCGAGGCCCAACAAGGGAGCCCAGAGTACAGGTCAAGGAAACTAGCAGCATAGAAAAAACACTACTCTAAACAGGCCAGAGCCTCCTTGGAGTAAGGGGCAAGGGGAATATAGCACCAACAAACACATCACCACAGAAAAAAAGAAAGAAAACTTCATTACAAGAGAAAGTATTTATAGAAGTTGCCAAAAAAAACAAAAAACAACGAAAAGCAAACAAACGAACAAAACAACAGAAGTTCGCTCTTTAAGACTAGTCAGAAGGAGGAGCCGGAGGAGTAGCATCAGGAGCACTACCGCTTGGAGGGATATCAAACTGCGACTGGAATTGCTCGAGATCCAAGCTAGGGAACTTCTCAATTACCTGGTCAGCAAAGTTGAAGAACTCATCCACAAAGGCCCTAGCCACCTCCAGGCTGGATTTCTCGATCTCTTTTCGCTGATCCTTAACTAGTTGATGCTCGGCAGCCAGAGAGCTGCTTAGCTCAGTAGTTGCAGCCTGGGACTCTCTTAGTTGGTCTACCAGTAATATTTGAGTGATGGCAGAATTAAGTAAGTCCTCAATCGGGGCATCATAGTCCTTACTTAAGAGGGTGAGCTCTCTCCGAATAGACATCTTGGCAGAAGTACTGGCAATCAATTACTTAAAGGCCTGAGCCCGCAGATCGAGAACTTGCTCCAACTCTTTCTCAGTAATCAGACCCTAGTCAGGAGCTCTAAATTCTGCTAGCGGGCCTCCCGAAGCTCAGCCTCCCTTCGCTAAACTTCGTTTCTCAAGACGTAAATCTCCTTTCCGCGTGCGCAGACCTGCATTGCCGACTAAAAATGAAGAAAAGGTCATAACATTACAGAAATAAAGACAAGGAGCAACATAGTGAAAGGAGGGACTTGCCTCGAGAAGGGCATGAAGCGTTCCCCGACTTTGAGTTCGAAAAGGAAGGTCCACAGAATGCCTCAGGTCAGCTTGGAGGATCAACTCCATCAACATACCCCTACTTAGACCTACATCCCTCAGCAGACTCCCCTCGAGGTCGGTCACTGGAGCAGGTGGGGCACGATCCGAGTTGGAACCAGCAATTCCAGCAGGAGAAGAGCCTCGTCGAACCGGCCTCGTTACCAGACTAGCCACAATTGTGTCCACCGTAGTGATAGACATCGACTCAGGCATTAACGCCCTCCTGCCCATAGATAGGGGCTCGAAAGCCAGCACCCCAACAGAAGAGCTCGGTGGCCGCAAAGTCGTAACAAGTTCATCACTAACACTAGAAGCCTCGAGGGCCACATTAGCACCTGGAGTCGGGTCCGAGTCGCTTCCCCCTAACCTGGTTCTCTTTGCTAGAGGCTCAAAACTCCTGACTTGCCTCCTTTGGCCCACTTGTTCCATGATCGCTCTCCACTAAGTAACCAGGTATGAAAGAACTACACAAGCAAAACGAAGAAAGGAATGAGTTTCTAAGCAAACTAAGAACAAGGCAACAAGGGCAGAATGTCAGATACTCACGACCACTTAGCACTGAAGTCAACTCGGGATCCATCAGCTTAACATAGGAAAATGGTAGGCCAGCACGTACTTGGTTGACCTCCAGCCAATTCCCCACCAGAAAAAGATGGGAGTTCACCTACAACAACAAAAATCAATGACACCTAAGTTCCTGTGCTATAAGCGTTGTGTGGCCAAAATCGATAAATGAGAGCTCACCTAAGTTCGTGTGTTGCCCCCAAGCCATTGGAACCCTGATCAATGCCAAAAAATGGGCCCCATATTCTCAATCATCTCCAGAAATGAAGAAGTATCTCCTCCTCTAACCTTCTGACTCTGGAGGGAGGTCCCGAATAGGAATCTCCCCTCCTCGCCTAGTGGCGAAGTGGTAGAAATTAAACACCTCTTCAGGACGAAAAATGTGAAGGAACTCCGGCACGTTAGTCCTAAGCTGGGGGAACAACTTTTCCCACACCGCCATGAATGCCAATAAAATTGCCCAACCAGCTGGTAGAAGCATAGCGGGGCAGAAGCTAAAAAAGTGTAAAACCTTTTAGATGAAGGAGGGAAGTGGGAATTGGAGCCCTAGCAAAATGAAGCCTCAAAGAAGCAAGCGACCCAAATCGACGTGATGCGCAACCACTTCAAGAGGAAAGTTAAAGCGTCTGGCAATAGAGTGAGCCTCTTCCTCATTGATTTCACTAACTTCAACATCAGGGAAAAGTTGTTACATGACGTCGCATGGAGAAAAAGCAGCCCTGGCCATGAGAACAGAAAGCAAATAGTTTTTCTTGAACACTGGAGAAGGAGAAGTGTTACACCAAGAGAAAGAAGCAAAATTTCTTGTTTGGCGCCTAGACTAAGGCAATCATTCTTCGGGGGTACTTATTTGTAGGCCCAGCAGACACGCGCCCATCACTTTTGCCAGACAGAGTTAAAGCACATCCCTCGCATTTACAGAAGGGGACACGTGGCGCATAGGGGCTTTTGGGGCACAACGTTCAAGGAGCCACTAACCCCACTGACTGCGCACGTTCTGAAGTGATCGAAACTGTCAAATATACAGTACATGAAAAGAAATAGAAAAAGACCAAAATAGCTCCAGAGTTAAAACAAAGGCGCTCGAGAAGGGGCAGGCTCGGGAAAGTGGGTTGTCCAAGTCACCTCACATGTTCCAAGCTAGTCCACTTTGGGAAGGAAGTAGAGTCAGCTCAGCTACATGAGGGGGGAAAGTACTTATCTTGTTACATGAGTCAGCTCAGCTACATGAGGGAGGAAAGTACTTATCTTGTTACATGAGTCAACTCAGACAACCTAATTCTCTCTCTTATCATAGTTACCTGAAGATGACTAGGGGATTACAGTTTGAGGCCTCAAAAATTGGCAACGAATCCCACAATGCCATGGTACAAAAATAAATATTTTTATCAATCAGAGCCAAAGAAGAACACATCATTCATAAAAAATGGAAAACCAGCAGCAGTGTCCTTGTTAGGAAAACTATGCAAGTACATCATCCAAAAGTTACATCGTCACTTAGAAGAAGGGAAAGTACTACAAAGGTCGTCAGCAAATTATAGGAAAGTGAAAAAGAAACGGCCACAAACCAACTTCAAAGAGCAGTCTCGCCACCACCACCACCGACTCCTCCGCTAGCTGCCTCTATCGAGGCACTGGGCTCTTTGGTCGCAGTTACCTAGGCCGTCGGTGCTTCCTTCAGCCACTTTGGTTGCCACAACCACCTTCTTATACCCAAGCTGTGGCACGAAGAGATCCAGGTCGAGGTCGAGATAAGCATCCATGATCTAATCCCCGTAGTTTAGGGACCCTTTCACCAATGTAGAAGCGCTCTGTTTTAGAAGCTCAGACACCTTGGCCCGTAGAGACAACAGCTCAAAGTCCTTGGCTACTAAGTCGGTGTCTTTATCTCTTATCTGTGACTTCTTAAGCTTGATGTGGTCTTGGTGGTGGGAGTCCAGCTCGTCGTTAATCCTCTTCAACTTAGCAGCCTCGGCTGTCAAAATCCTCATTTCTCCTCAGCAGCCCCTTTAGCCTTTAGGTGCTCCTGCTCATGATGAAAATCTATCATCTTCACTCTGACAAGCGACTAAAAAAGAAAGGGTTTAGTCAGTGCAGAAGATGACTAAAAGAGCTTCGAAAAAAGGAGTTCCAGAGAGGAGACACAAGTCAAAGCAGAAAGTACCTCAGCCAGGTCCTGGATGGTGTGCTGGAGTTTTCTTTTGAAAGGGACCTGCATGGCCACCCTGGGATCCAACGTGGAGATCAGCTCAGATAAAGTAGATGCAGCGGCCTCTGGATAGCAAAGGAAACTACTCCCCTACGTCTTGGAATTGGAATAAACAAATCTCGCCTTTCTGAGAGGTAGGCTGAAGGGGAGCGTGAGAGGTCATTGAGACCCCGGTTTATCCCCTCAAAACCCCTTCAAAAGGAGATTTGCGCTTAGGTAACCCAAGGGGCGACGAGGGCGCAAACACACATCCAAGTGAGAGAGGGTCCTCATTTTGCTACTCCGAAAAGAGAAGTGTTGGCTCAAATACCGAGGCCTCTATGGACGACGATGACAAGTCATTCACCAGTTTCCTCCTCTTCCTTGACTTCTCAGTATCCGAAAATAGCACCATAATTAGGTCTTTATCCATGGGTTTATACTGGGGGCAAGCGATGTTGCAATCTCCAGGGCTTGATCGACGGAAGGTCCGAGCTCGTATACAACAAGGTTCTGATCGATCACCAGGTCAAAGAAGGATTGCAACCCTAAAGCCTCGGCCTTAGCGACTCTAGCAACCTCCTTTGCGTTAAGTGTCGGACAAAAATCTGTAAACCAGATCAAAATTTAAGTAAGAAAGAAAAATGAGAACAAAAAAGGAAAGTGTGGCCAATAGATTAGCTTTACAGGTATTCCTTGGAACCCCCAAGACCTAGGAACGCGAGGAACATCATCAGGCTCCCCTGTCAACTCCCAAGAATCTCCTTTAACGAAGAAGAACCTCAGCTTTCATCCCTTGTTAGAAAAAGGAAGCCCAAAAATTAGGGTCTTCGCCTTTACCCTCTTGGCAAAATACAAGAAGCCCAAAGAATGAGAAGACTTCAGCTATAAAATGGAAGTGAATTCTTGAATGGAGGGAGGAGAGTCGTTCCCACTCTCAAACCAATGAATAAAGAAACCAACTAGAAGGCCCCAACCGTTGGGAGAAAGTCGGGATGGACAAATATTATAAAATTTGAGAACATTCCGGATAAAAAGGTGGACAGGGAACTAAAAGCCAGCTCGAAATGCAGATTCAAGGAAGTAGGTCAGCTCGGGGAGAGAGGAATTGCACCTTTCGTGCCCCTCGGGGGAGTGTAATTCCATGAATTCCAAGAAATGATTCTCCCACCTCAGCTCCTCCAAATCATCATCACCAAGGCAACTAAAAGTCCCCTCGCGCAACAAGTCAGGTCGGATTGGTCACGATGATTTTTCTTCCTAGGAATGGATGGTAGGATTGGCTTAGACCTCCTCTTCCTTGGCTGGTTAGGAGGAATAGGAGAAAGGGCTAGAGGAGCCCGATCTTCCACTAAAGGAGCCAAGGTCGAGACCCCAAGGGCAGATCCAGAAGGTTCCTCGCTAGCTATGAGATAACGACCACTAGAGGAAATCGAGGTAGCTTCCTCATCGACCGTTCATCGAACTTTAACCTAGAAGAAGAAATGACAAACTTCACCATCAAGGAGTCGGACCGCAAACTAAAGGCAAATGTAAGGCAC
This sequence comes from Ilex paraguariensis, assembly GCA_963454935.2. Classification (NCBI taxonomy): domain Eukaryota; kingdom Viridiplantae; phylum Streptophyta; class Magnoliopsida; order Aquifoliales; family Aquifoliaceae; genus Ilex; species Ilex paraguariensis. The sequence goes on along the minus strand of CAUOFW020001086.1, from coordinate 57,325 downwards.
AATCCGTCAGGAACAAAGGTTTCAAACACCAACCCCTAAGAAATGACACCCTTAACCAGGTAGAATGATCTACAAAATGTAAAAGGAAAGAAAGGTCGTCGGAATGACTCCTGAAGTAACTAAACCTCCAAATCAGAAAGCGGAACCCGAAGCCCCACTAAGGAGGGTTGAAGGGATCCAAGTCAAGCAAGAAGAAGAAGGGAAGAGCGACATATCTAATAGGACGCTAGAAGCAGAAAGGAATCGAAAATGCAGAGGTCCTAAATCGCCAAAAATCCTAGAACAAGAAGCCTTGAAAGCCAAAAGAGAGAGAAGGAGACGCAATGAGGATTTTTCAAAAAACACAAAGTGGGAAAGGTGAAGAGGCTTCCCCTTTTATACACAGCATTTAAGCCATGACAGACAAGTGATAGGACACACGAAGGAAACCATACCATTAGGCTCACCCGTTGGTGACACATGGGCAAAAACTGTCCCATCACGGCCAACAAACACTAGCACAGCCCAGATCAGATCAGAGTCGGCAACCAAGTATGTCCATCACACAAAGAAATAAATGCCAAACTCGAAAAAGATGATTCTAACCCTAGGTCAAAGATGACATCATCCTCGTGACCAGGGGCTAGGGGCAACTGATAAGGGCAGAATTTTAGGCATTGGCTGCTATAACCCCAAAGCCTAACAAGCCCAAAAGACCCTCACCTCTTTATTAACCCAAAGGAAAAACCCCCAATCAGCCTACTTCAAATAGTAGGGAGGGTCGAAAGGAGAAAGCCCAACGGCACCAAAGGACCAGCAGCGCAGCCCAGGCCCAACTCAACGACTAGCTAAAGGATAACCCAGTACTGAGAAGCCAAGTCCTTGCCCTGGGAGTACCCTGCCATGCCACGTGTCCAAAGGACAGGGAGACCATCTCTGACGCCTGCGACAGCTACACCCTCTCAGACACAGAGAGTGGTGGGGAGCATAATGATCTAGAGATCGTGGGCATAGCAGCACTGAACAGCAAAGACTATTGCATGACAGTGACGGAGGACCCTACAAAATCAACAGAAATGTATAAAGAGCCACCGGGAACCCTAAAAGGGAGGACTGATATAAATAGAACAATGCCAACCTACCAAGGGAGGATTTTTCCCTCTGTATTTCTCTGCCCTAGATACACAATGAACTAAGCATAAGTCCCTGTAAAGGCTTAATGCCAACAATCTCAACATACTCATCTGATCTCAATACACGACCTTAAGGAGCAAGAGACTCCATTACAGTGGATGTAGTCTTAGTCTTTCGGTTAAGGTGAACCACTTACACTCTGTCTCTTCCATTATTCACAAGTCAACCTCATACTCAATTGAACTCACTAATCCAAGTAGCAACTCATCAATTGGGCTTGGGCTGTTATTTCTGAGACCACATCAATGATAAACCCAATTTGGTGTATATAATTGGTGTAACCTAATTTACACCCAATATAATTGGTATATAAACCCAATTTACACCAAATTTATATATACCAAATTCATGTTTTAAAAAAATACATAATCAATATATATATATATAGATATATATATATATTGTGGTTAAAGTTGAAACAAAAAATGTGTTTTGGATGCAGTTGTTGTTTTAGGAAATCTAAAAACTAAAACAAAAAATATGTTTGGTAACCAATTTATTTTCCATCATATATTTTAGTTTTATATTAATTTCTACTAAAAACACATCCACATTTGTGTATCAATATATCTGTCAACCTATAAAATAGTGTACAATACATCAACCCAAAGTAATAGAAATTGTTAAATATTCAAAGTATCATTGCATCAACCCATTGTCAATAATCTACCATGTGAGACCCGATCATGCATTGCATACATATTAGCATAATTATGTGGACAAATTGTAATTATGTAAAATTAATTATTAGATAGAATTTTGTGTATGGAAATAATATTGGGTTGGTGTTGGAATCACTTAAGAATTTGGAGAGAGGCAAGTAGAATTATTAAAATTGCATGGAAATATCTTTATACATGTGTCAAACAAAAGGTGGTGGGTTATTTTAAAAGTTATGTATGTGGATGGGTGTATGCCAAGTGTTTGTGTGTGTCTGAAGGTGTAGTAAAGTGTGTATGTGTGTGTAATGCATGGAACAATGTGTGTGTGTGTGTACTTTAATATGTAGTAAAGTGAATGTGTTTAAAAGAAAAACAAGTGTGTGTGTGTTCTGGCTATATGAAACCATGAGTAAGGGAGAGTAAAGGAGAGGAGGAAGAAAGAAAAAAAAAGAAGAAAGAAGGAAAGAAAGAAGATCTTGGGGACTCCATGCCAAACCAAAAATAAGAAGAAAACAAGAAGAAGGTAAGGATGTATGTGTGTTCATTTTAGTGTGTGTGTGATTAATTTTAAGTATTAGTGTATATGTTTGGAATTGTTTTAGTTTAATTTCAAAGCATATTTTGGTGAGTTTAAATTAAGTGTATTAAACATAATTAGTGGGATGTTTTGTGTTAAAATAATGGGTTGTTTTATTTTAAGTTCAAAATAGATTTTATTAAAGGTGTTACACAAAATTGGGGGCTGTTAAGAAGGGGTATTAAATGGGTACTCAACCGAGTGTACGAAATGTGTAGAAATGAGCATTAGAGATATTCAGGAAACATTTAGTGGGCTAGGTTGGAAACGAAAATTTTGGGAATGAAATGGGTGGTTTAAAGTCTCAATTAGGGGATGTTTTACATTGATTAAATGTTTATGTGAATTTAAGTGTAGTGGTTTTAAAAGAAAAGTACGATAGAAATTGAAAATGGGTGTCGGTAACGCCAAAACTCTAATTTATAAATGTTATTATTACATGTGTGAATTTTAATCCAAATAACCTGAAATTTTGCATGCATTAATTTTAAATGATGCTTGATGTGATAATGTAAATTTAGAATGCAAATGAATATAATATCCGGTGCGGAATATACGAAATGTCAGAAGTGAAATTTTTGAGATTTGGGGTTAAAATGTGTGAAAATGGGCCCCGGTCAATGTGTTTGACCTACTAAATCTTAATTGTAATTAATGTGAGTGATTTTGAAGATTTAGGAAAAAAAATATGATCCCTAAATCTAATGTGTCAGTATGTGAGTGAACAATGCGATAACCGGAGTTACTAGGACACTTTGGATTGAATCATCTTGCATGCATTAGTGCATAATTAATTATTCAATGTGACAAACATATTAATATTGATGTGTTAAGTGGAACAGATAGGACAGTTGGAATAGAGACGGCTATGAAAACACCAGAAGGATCCATTGACAAAACTGAAGGGACGTAGATCGAAATATTTGAGGTGGGTGTATATCTTTATATGTTTTGAAAATGCTATTATAAGATGACGTTAGATAATAGAATTTAATAGCATTTCTCCAAGATTATGTGCTATGTGCTTATGTGATTGGATGATGCTTTGTATTGTGCCGTGTGTATTATGTATTGTGGAATGTGGCGCACTGTTTGAAACAGGAGCGTCGATGCCTGATCACTGGGCGTGCAGTGGTGTGCTAGCACTGTGGTGTTCTGGGGAGGTTTGGGAGACACGGATCCATGTGGGATCGATTACCCGATGAGGGGTAGTATGGATGTGTTGTAGCTCGTAAATGCCTTGGAATTGGATTGATGTTATTCTTTGATACGTGTATTTGCATAGTATTTACCTACTTATGTGTATTACTATCATTTTTATTTCATATAAGGCATGTACACTCACTGAACGCGTGGTTTATCTCACACCCCTATAGCTTCTCCTTTTCAGGTACAAGAGAGGGAGACACAGATCAGTCCACTGTCAAAAAGGGTTAAGTTTTGTACAATGTTAGTATGATATTCTGTTCTGTATGTATTTACTTTTAAATGAGTCAATGATACTGGTTAGGGGACTATATAATTATTAGTTGGGTTATATATTATGTTAATGAGAGATTATTATAGCAGGTTAATAGTATATATATTTGTAAACAGACTCAATAGGCATACTTTGTGATGTATACTATGTGGGTGTGGAATTTTGTATCTGTCTATAACCTCGAAAACAAACAATTGGTACATGTATTATATATGGTATAGGTTATGAGACAGGTTTACCATCATGCTTATTAACTAAGGTGATGAGTGTTGTTGCACTGTGAGATTAATTAGTATTTTATTAATTTATATTATATATATGTAAACAGGTGTATCAAAAACCTAGTCGCATCTTATCCTTGGGAGACCGGAATGGGGCGTGACATACCAAATATCAGATTATACCATAATCACTTCACTAAAATCCCAATACTAGTACAAATACCAAGAACAGTAATACACAACACATGATGAAATTGCATCAACAATAAGTAAGCATAAAAATTGTGATCCATTTCTTCTTTTTCCTTCCTAAATTGTCTTGTGGGATGACATTATGTTCATATCTGGTTGTATCATACTCATCAACTCAAGTGAAACAATCAACATGATCACGTCATCTTAGATAATGATAAAAAAATGCAACTATTGTTTCTTTTTGTCCTCACAATGAAAATTTCATATTACCACATCTACATGGGCAAGGAGGTCCAACAAGCACCATTATATTACTCCTTTTTCAACAACATTAACCACGACAAATTAGACATTATAATTATTTCAACATAGCATTGGAAATTAAGAAAAATTGTAATGTTATTCTAAGTAAAACATATATCAATGATGAGTTGATACCCACAATTGATCCGCAATATCATCTCTAACATGAGCCATTTTATGTAACTGACAATGAAGTTATGGATAGTACAAGTTGTGGATGGATATTTCTGTCTAGTTATGGGATAAGGTGGCATTAGTTTGAGAATGAAAAAATGAGCCTTCACATTATAATCATAAGTATGCAAATACCAAATAGAATACATACAACCAATAAACAATCATAAATCCCAACTTAGACATAAAACAAACACAAGCAAACATCCATCACAGTCATAAAGAAACATACATCCCAAAGTATGAAGTCTAATAGAAATACATATCCCAATAAGTAAAGAGCAAGCATAAAATCACAGGCGTGTAATACAATCACTCTTCCAATGGTCCGACATAGCCAGGAACAGCTTTCTCCAAGACATACCCTTGCTAAATTTTGTTATAGTTTTTGAATAGCCATCTGCATCAATGTCATCTAGAGAATTCAAAGTAGCACACACTCATCTACCAAATCATCCTTATGGTTAGTAATCTCACTATCTCCATACGAAGGTGTCTCCGTCAGAGTGAACTCAAAAACAATGAAAAATTACTAAACTAAAAAATAGCCAAAAATTAGTAAACACCAAAACAATGAAAAATCACTAATCTCAAAGACAGTGAAAAATTATTGGTTTCAAAAACAGTGAAAAGATGTGAAAATTTACTAAACTTAAAAATAGTTAAAATACGTGAAAATTTATTGAACTAAAAAATAGTGAAAACACAGTAAACTCAAAAATAATAAAAAATTATTGAACTTAAAAATAGTTGACCACAACATACTACTTCAAATTCAATCAAAACAACAACTATGACACAGTCAAATTTATCTAATTTTAATGTTTATGGCGATGAAAATTAAAATTATTTCTTTGTTTCGATCATTAAAATTGAGACTTAATATACCTAATTTACTTGATGTTAAAATATACAATATTTTAAACATTCAATTTCATCTAATAATAATATCTTAGATAGTAAAAATTTTATTTTACTATTTCGTTCATTAAAATTGAAATTTAATTTTTCCTAATTTATTAGGCGTTAAAATATACAAAACAATTCGCAACTGCCCAAACGGATCCCAACACACTCCATCACCAAACAAAAACATACATACAGACACCCATTTCCCTCTTCCACAAACCCATCAACAACAAAACCTAGAAACACAGACCAAGTATGTTATTCTCCAATCCCATGAACAACAAACCCAAGAAGAAGCACAAACCCAATTCATTTTTGAACAACCCCATGAACAAAGAATCCAGCTCCATGTATACCACACTCGTTCCCCCAAAAAATTAGTTTTCAATAACTTTTCAAAACCTATAGAAATTTTCAAAAATACTTGGGTTCTTATAACTCTTTAGTCACATCAAATTCTTGGGATAGAGCTTCCTAAATTTTGAACTCTTAACTCTCTAGTGACACTGATGTCACTATTGATGGATTGTTGGTGGAGCTGAATGTGGATGATGATGATGTAATTGTGCAACTAGAATGTATTCAATACCAAAGACAGTAGAAAGAGAATTTTTGAGAGAGAGAAAGTAGAGAGCAAAACATAAGAGAAAGTGACCGAAGGAGAAGACTGAGAAAAAAATATGAGAGATGTTGAAAAATAGTAATAAGCATGACTTTTCATGTTCTAGGAGTTATTTTTATGCAATTAGTTTTTGTATTAGTGGGTCATCAATTTGCTATTAATGGGGAGTAAAATAATTGTGGTATTTTAATTCTCCAAGTAATGGAGAAGTGGGGTCTTTATTATTTTTATTATTGCATTATATAGTGAATTATATTGTATAAGTATATATATATCCTATGTAATGCATCCATTTAGATATTAGTGAATAGAAAGAGTTCTTCACATCTTCAATAGTCTCTTATATTATATTTTTTGTGAGTGTGTGATAGTCCTCTAGATTCCAGCAAAGTGGTAGTTGAGCTAGTTTTGAGTGTCAAAAAAGAGAGAGTGAGACTGAGATTTCGAATGGAATGCTTCCATTTCAAATGCCTCGATTCATTAAAAATAACTATGAGAATTGGTGTATCCGCATGAAATGATTCTTGGATCTTAAGACTTATGGAAGATTGTAACAGTTGGTTACATGGCACCGCAAGATGAAGCTTCATTAAGTCAAGCCCAAAAGAAAGTCTTGCAAGCTATAGAGAAGAAGGATCAAAAAGCTCTTTCACTCATTCCTCAATGCTTGAATGATGTCATATTACAAAAGGTTGCTAGTGCAACCACATCCAGGCAAACATGGAATGTTCTTGAAACCATTTATAGTGGAGTGAAAAAAGTCAAGAAAGTTTGCCTCCAAACATTACGAGGTGAATTTGAGGCTTTACATATGAAGAAATCTAAATTAGTTTCAAATTATTTCACAAGAATCTTGGTGGTTGTGAATAATTTGAGAATTTATGATGATGATTACTATGATGATACCCAGGTGATAGGAAAAATCTTTCGTTCATTGGACCCCAAGTTTGACTATATTGTTGTAGTCATTCAAGATTCTAACAATTTAGATGCAATGACAATTGATAAACTCATGGGATCGTTGTTAGTCCATGAAGAACGACTCGGTAAGAAGAAGCAAAAGTTGTTGGAGCAAGTGCTACAAATCAAGATTTCTTTCAAATTAAAAGAAAAAAAAGCAAAATAGAAGTCAAACAGGCAGAAGGCATGGAGGTGAAGGGGGAGGTCGTGGTGGACGTGGTAGAGGAGAAAAATTTGGCCAAAATTTGTGTTGGAGGTATGACAAATTTCATATTCAATGTTATAATTGTCACCGATATGGTCATTTTGCTTCCGTGTGTAGAAATAATTTTGTGGAAGAAAGAGCACACTTTATTGAAGACAAAATTGGAGAGGTAGAGTCAACCTTGTTATTGGCATACAAAGAAGAATAAAAGGGAGACAAGAACGTGTGGTATCTTAACTCCGATGCTAGTAATCATATGTATAGAAATAAAGAGATGTTTGTGGAGCTTAATGAATCGGCGAGTGAAAAAGTCACTATTGGAGATTTTTTTCAAATTCCGGTAATGGGAAGAGATAATATTTTGATTCGTTTGAAGGATGAAAGGCATTGAGTTATTTTTAATATTTTTTATGCGTCAAACATGAAAAATAATATTTTGAGTTTGGGGCAACTCTTAGAGAAAGGTTATGATATTTGCATGAAAAACCATAATCTTTCAATAAAAGTAGAAATGGAATTTGGGTTGCTAAAATACCAATAAAAATAAATAGAATGTTTTTTTGTTAAATATTGAAAGTGATGTGGCAAAATGCTTGAAATCATGTGTTAAAGATTCTTCTTGGTTATGACACTTGAGATTTGGGTACTTGAATTTTGGAAGACTAACTTTGTTGTTTAGAAAAAAGATGATGAAAGGATTGTCTTCTGTCAACCACCCAGATAAACTTTGTGAGAGATAGCTAATTGGAAAATAAGCTAGAAAGAGCTTTCCAAAAGAATCCATTTCAAGAGCAACCAACTCACTTCAACTTGTTCACTTGAATATTTGCGAGCCTATAGACCCACAATCGTTTTGTAAGAACTGGTATTTTTCTTCTCTTTATTAATGATTTTAGCCGAAAAACGTAAGTTTATTTTCTAAAACAAAAATCGGAGGTGTTTAGTGTTTTCAAAAAGTTTAAGGCTTTGATTAAAAAATAAAGTGAGCATGAAGTTAAGGCAATTAGATTTGATAGAGGAGGTGAATTCACATTAAATGAATTCCAAACTTTTTGTGAAGAAAATGAAATTCACCATTCTCTAACGGTTTCAAGATCACCACAATAAAATGATGTAACCGAAAGGAATAACTAAACCATTCTTAAAATGGCTCAGAGAATATTGAAGAGTAAGAAAATGCCCAAGGAGTTTTGGGCAAAAGTTATTGATTGTGTTATCTACTTGTGAAATCAATATCCCACTAGAAGTATTCAAAACAAAACACCAGAAGAAGCATGGGAAATAATCGAGCCAAGTGTTTCTCATTTGTGGTCTTTGGAAGTGTATGCTATGCACATGTGCCGAATGAGAAATAGACCAAACTAGATGACAAGAGTAAAAAGTTTGTCATCATTGGCTATGATTCAAAAAGCAAATGTTACAAAATTTATAACTCAAGAAATGACAAGATAATCATTAGTTGCGATGTTGAGTTCGATAAAGAAGATGAATGAGATTGAAACACTCCACAAGAAGACAACGATATTTTCCCATTCTTTGAAGAAGAGGAGGAGCCCAATGAGATCATGGAGCTACCTATTTATTCTCCTCCACCATCACCCACTAATATGCAAGCATCTCCATCATCATTCAAAACAAGTTCAAGTGAAAGGCCACCTCACACTAGGAGTCTTCGAGATATCTATAAAGAAACCAAAGAGGTGACTCAAAAATTTAGTGATCTAACACTCTTTTGTCTATTTGCCTATTGTGATCCCATAGGCTATGAGAAAGCGGCACAAGACAAGAAGTGGAGAAGTGTCATGAATAAAGAAATTGAAACTATTGAAAGGAATGAAACATGAGAACTTACCACACTCCCTAAAGGACAAAAGCCCATTGGAGTGAAATAGGTGTACAAGACAAATAAAATGTCAAAGGTGAAGTGGAAAGATATAAAGCAAGATTGGTTGCAAAAGGCTATAGTCAAAGACCGGATCTTGACTATGATGAGGTATTTGCACCTATTGCTCGTTGAAAACAATTAGATTGATTATTTTTTTAGCCGTTCCAAATGATTGAAAAATTCACCAAATAGATGTGAAGTCCATTTTTTTGAATGGCTTTCTTGATGAAGAGGTGTATGTTGAATAACCCTGGGGTTATGTTATGGAAAAGCAAGGAGAGAAAGTCTTGAAATTAAAGAAGACTTTATATGGCTTGAAGCAAGTACCGAGGGCTTAGAATAGTAGACTTGACAAGTACTTTCAAACAAATAATTTCACCAAGTGTTCACATGAACATACTCTTTATGCAAAGGTGAATGATAATGGTGATATATTATATGATTGTTTGTATGTGGATAACTTGATCTTTACAGGAAATTGTTCAAGAATATTTGAAGATTTCAAGAGAACAATGACCAAAGAATTTGAGATGACCGACATTGAGCTTATGTCATACTACCTTAGTATTGAAGTGAATCAAATGAAGGAAGATATTTTCATCTCCCAATAATGTTATGCTAAAACAATTTTGGCAAAATTCAAGATGCAAGATTATAAATCTGTATGTACACTCGTTGAATGTGGTGTAAAATTGTCAAAATATAAAGATGGAGAGCATGTGGATTCCACTTATTTCAAAAGCTTAGTTGAAAGTTTGAGCTATTTAACATGCACAAGACTGTATATTCTTTTTAGTGTTGGTCTTGTAAGTCGCTATATGGAAGCTCCTACCATGACCCATTTGAAGGCGGAGAAATTAAATTAAATGAATGGTACTTATGTATACTTAATAGTTAGAAGTTATAATGTAATGGGGTATTAAATGTAATTGTTCATACTTATAACAAAAAAAATACATAAAATAAGAAGACTCTACGAACACAGACAAAGACAGAGAGAAGATAGAGAGGTGATGTGCGAGGGGCAGGGCAATGTCAGTGCCGGAGTGAGAGAGAGAAGAAGAAGAAGAAAAAGAACATACCTAGTAGCTCGTGGGTTGCAGCTCGCAGTGATGAAGGCCTAAGTCCCAAGCCCTAGATCTGCATGGAGGGAGGCTAGATCTTCTCAAATTTGGACTCAAAGGAGGTAAGCTACTGAACTTTTCTCCTTCAATTTTTGTTGTATGTGTCATTTCTCTCTCTCTCTCTTCAATTTCATTTGGCTGTGCCTTTCTCTTTATTCTCTTTTTTTTTGTGCTTGGAAGACCTAGAGCCAAACATGGATAAATGATTTTTGATACAATTTGAGATTTTTGTGATCTCTGTTTTTTCCCTTTTTTTTGACTTGGAGGACCTGTAAATTCTGAGTTTGACTTGGGGAATCTTAGCTTTTTGAGAGTTTCCCTTTTTTTGGCCCGGAGGGAAGGCGAATCTATACACTGTTTCGTCGAAACGGTCCAACACAATGACGTTTTAACCGAAACTTTGAAATTTTGGGATTCAACCCATGTTTTGTATCGGTGTGTTGAAAAATATGAAACATTTCGGATGTTTCAGACGTTTCAACATGACATTTCAATCCTTGATTGAGATGCATTTTTATGAAATTTGGGCTATCAATTAGTGATCGCCAACACTTTGATACGCACCTCAATTGTTGTAGGGTTTTCACCAGTAATCACGAGAGTGTGTTGGCCGTAATATCAATCGAAAAGGTTTGACATGTCCATGCTTTAGGGTTTTGGATTTGGGTTCAAAGGGTTTCACTTGAAGAGGTCAGAGGCTGAGTGCAATCACAACTCACAAGGGGATGCAGAGATGGAGAAGGTTCAATAATAAATCTTTTCACCACCACAAAACTTATGTTCTAAGCGATCAACATGAGTATCACAATCTTGGGGAAACTGCAAATTTTCAACAGTCACAATTCCTTCATTGTAATGAACTGCGCTTCTGCTCCACCATCGAGCACTACAATATTCGCCACGATCGTCATCGACTTTGATCTATCGTCCACTTTGATTTTAAAACCTCTTGATAACACACACACACACACACTAATATTGCACGGGTTGGCATTATCCACCTCAGTTAGAAAGATGAGAGCCAGTAAATGAAGGGATATTAATCCGGAAGAGCTAAAGTAGGATCGAAATTCTAAATGGTAATGAATCTATTTAATGTACAATAAATATTGATATTCAATATAGTGGGTGTTTGTTTGACTGGATAAGTGGAGATTACATGGGGGATTAGGTTAAAAATATTCAAGAGAACCACAAAACTCAAGTTTGGATCAAAAAAATTTGATGGGATACATGTTCGGCTCAGAAACTCGGCTGTAATAATTAGTTGGATTTTTCCCATTTGAATCGGATTTTTTAAATCCGCAGGTTGTGTGGGATTCAGCTGCACAAAAAATGGTACCAAAAAGATTAATGGTGATTTTACTCTTGTGCCCTTAAATGGTGTTATTGCACCTCACTACCTCCAATAGCAAGGCACAAAACCCAGGTTTGCTTTTCCTCTCTCTTGCCAAAACCTCCTTTCTCTCTCTCTCTCTTTCTCCGCGCGACCGTCTACGCATCTCTGTCTCTTCTATCTTTGGCGACTACTAACGGCGATTAGCAAGCAGCCTCTGGTGACCAGACCAGGTCTTTCTCCCTCTCTCTCTGCCTTTCACTGTGTTCCTCTCTCTCTGCCATTCACTGTGTTCCTCTTTTTCTCCTCTCCCTCTGTCTCCCCCCTCTATGTCCCTAGATTTAAGGGAAAAATTTGGGAAACCCCAAATTCTATTGGTAAGTGATTTTCTGCACCACGATTTTTTAAGGAAAGCCAGTTTCAGGTTTTTGCGCATGATTGTAATGCCAACATAGTTGATTAACTCCTGATTTATGTTTCCGTCAACACCTCTGCCTCCCTTTCTATGTCTCTTTCTCTCTCGCTCTCTGTTTATACATACATATTAATTTTTGATTGTGTGTACATTTGCACGTGTGAGTGGCAATCTGTGTACCATCATTTGATATTTCTTTGTTAACAATACTCCTTGATTTGGTTGATCAAAATGAAAAGTCTCCATGTCGAGTTGAAGTCACTTTTTAAGAAATTTTTTAGATGTTGACATGCAAAGATCAAGTTTGGAGATCAAGTTCATCTATGATATGTTCTCTCTCTCTCCCACAACAAACACAAAAACCAGATTTGTGGATTTGATTTTATCCAAATATTAGCTAGAATTTCGTATTGTTGAAAATATTACGAGAGGAACTCGAATGTATATGTTGAGATTTATCGAGAGAACTATTTATTTTTGTTGTTGATTGGTGTGATAAAGTTTTGTTTATGTTAGCTTTTTTGTTTTTTGTTTTGGATTAGAGAAGAAAATATTGTTTGGTCAATGAGATAGATGAGTTTGTAATTTTTTCCGGTGTGTAGTATTTTCAGATGACAATTTGTATGTGTTGTGCATTTACTTATGATGGGCGATTCATATGATTTTGTGATGAATTTTGTGTACCACAAAATTGAATAAAAAAATTTAAAAAGAATATTTTGGCTTTGTGTTGTTAAAAAACGTAATTTATGAAAAATCAGAATTTTGTCCAAAAAGAAGTAGTTGCTCATCCTAATTAATTTTTGACACCATATCAATCCAAAGTTGGTATATGATTGGATTAGATTTCTTTACAAAAGGTGTAATGGGCATTTCACCATTTTTCATCTATCTACAAAACAAATGTTCTCTATCCAAAGATGGGATAGGATGAGATAATATTCATTAGGAATTAATCAACCCGGACCACTTTGTATTAGCTTGGATTGGATTCGGATTTTAATCTAATCCAACCCAACCCAACCCAATCTTCCATGGTGATCCAAACACCCTCTTTAAGGATAAACATGGCATAGTTGTACTGCCGGAGGATAAAGTGAAAAAAAATATTTTTCATGTTTGCTAAAATTTTAACAACTATAATATTATTTAAGTACTCGTTGTTTGACAATAATGACCTGACTCGTCATTTTCACTATGTATTTTAATACTAATTCAACTAAAAGTTCGTGTCGTTAACAGGGTAAAAAACTTCTTATCACTTTTGTAATGAAAATTATCCCAGAACAAAGGAAAATACAAGGCATAAACCCCTAAAACCCAGCCGGCCCAATAAATCCTCCACTCTCACCTCTCCTTTCACTCACCCTGCCTCCCTCCGCCCTCCCTTCTGCGTCTGCTATCACCGAAGGCCAGAGTCACCGGTCGTAACTCCGTCGACTTCCAGGTATGCCCTTTACATTCCTCTTTCATCCTCTCCTTTTGTCGTCTCCCCTCTTTCATTTTCTTCATCATTTTTTTCTTCTTCTTCTCCGTTTTGGTTTCTTCTTCTCCGTTTTGGTTTCATTTTTTTCTCCATTTTTTTCTTCTTTCATCCTCTCCTTTTATATATTAGTTATTTATGATCTAACAACCAAGCAAAGGTGTAATTTTTATGATTGAGTTACTGTTGAAGCCTCAGATATTTCCTTAAGTAGTAGTTTATTAGCATTGAAGCATGTTGAGTAGTTATGCATTTGGCAAGGAGTGTTTTTTGTCAATTCCATGCTTGTTTAATTGGTGGATTTTTTGTTTACTTCGTAAATTGATATTAATATTTCTAGTTTAATGTGATTGCCGAGAATTGAGGACCAAAATCGAGAAGAAAATTTTGATAGCTTTGAATGAAGGGCAAATGAACTTCTGTTCCACTGTGTTGAGAATTCTTACTGGATGAAAGGCTAAAAGAAGATACTCTTATAGGAAATTTTTTGATGTATGAGGCCAGGAGGATGTGCCCAGCTTTGTTAAGATTCTTGAAGAAATTAGTAATTTCCGGGGACATGTGAATCAATTTCCGGAATTTTTTATTCCATTCTTTCAAAAAACCCTGCATACCAGACACTGGACTTGGAATAGCTTTTAGGTGCAAGCAAAACACCGGAAGGTGAATGGTTAATTTTGTTTCCATTCTGTTCCAACACCATCCGAGGATCTATTCCTTTCTTATAAATTTTTATTCTCATAAGCCACATGGTTGGTTTGTTTTTTTCTATAGCCTATACACAATATTATTGCCATAAGATGCTTTGCCTTTGATTTGATCCAATATCTGTTAAGAGTCAAATATGCATTTTATTGTTTTACCTTTGTCTTTTTGAAGTTTTTTCTTTCTTTTTTTTTTCACGCTGTTTGGTTGCAGTGGAACAAGGGGAAAGGAAAGGACAATTGATTGATTGATCTTATATTTCTATAGAGTGCGGGAGTTTTCAAGAAAATTAGGTTAGTCAAACTGGGCTTTAATTCTGGCTGTTGCTGTAGTATGAAAATTAATTTGTTTTCTTCAAATCTTATTAGCAGCCAAAGAGTTCTTGATCTCTTGTTTGTATATTCAGAAGTTTATCCCTGTAACACTGTTTGCATTCTGATTTCTGAGCTATAGTATCATACAGTTTGTTTATATGTGCTATGATTCAAATATATGTCCAAAGACTTATTTTGCTTCCTTTTTTTCATCTTAGTTCCAGTTCACCAATCACCATGGGTGCGAAACTCAAAGGTTTGTTTTCATTTGGCTTGTTTAATCATGCGTATTAAGATTAGTGTTTATGGTCTCGGTGTGTTTGATTTTTGTTTTGAGTTTCACTAAGGGATGTTTTTTTGCTAATTCTATTGATTATTTGATCCTAATCACAGCCAAGAAACCAAAGAATGAAGATTACAATAACGAACAAGAATATCAAGAGAATAAGGGCAAGACCATGTCCAAGGCTAAGCAAAATGCAAGAGAGCACGTGGAGCAATTAGAAAGACTTGAAGAAAAGGTCAGAGTTTACTATGTGTAGTTACATGTGTACATAAAATGAATAGTCTCTCCAATTATGTCATTAAGATCTCTCATATTTCAAGTTATCCTATCCAGTGTTATCGGAAGCTGGCCGGACCGACTGATAAACCGGTGAACCGGGTCCTTAAATGGTCCGAGTTACTAATTAGATTAGTTGTGCATCAAAACTGGGGCCAAACTAAAAGGCTGGCCAGTTTTAACAAAAATTGGTAATCGAACGGTTTTGTCAAACCGGACGATTCAAAAATTAAATGATATAAAAAACGAAAAAAACCCTTATTTCGAGTGGGTCTTTTCATGTCACTTGAACCATGAAAGCGATGGCCACGTGCTCACCAAAAGGAATGGTTGTTGAATCAAACCTTTTAAAGGCACTTACTCCACTTCCTCACTTTTGAGTTTCCGATGTGGGATAATGGTTTTGTAACAGTGCAACAACCATCTCTTATAAGTGATTATTCCTTGTATTTTTTTTATCTCTTTTCGATGTGGGATCAATGTTCCACTAAACTGCATTGCTTTCTTTTCCAATCTTTTTATACTTTGAAAATTATTTCTTAGGTACTTGCCTTTCTCTTCTATTTTTTTTATGTATTTATGTTTGTCCATCAGCGTTACTTAATGCCAATATTTATAATTTATTGTTAGATTTTATACATTGTTTAAAAAAATTGATGGATTTTATACTATACTTAAACATGTTATTTTTACAACTACTATAAATTTTTTGGTATATTTATTATTATTATAAATTATTTTTAATATTTTTATTATACGAACGGTCCCATCAGTTGAACTAGTGAACCATTGACTTGGTCCCTGTACCGGTTCGATGTCCGGTCTGGTTCTGATAGCACTGATCATACCTGATGCAGAATAAAGTAACAGAATTTTGGTATTTTATTTGAATGTGATCAATGCCGTTCAATGAGGAAAATTTAGGATATTTTATATTATTTCCTAACTTAATTAGGAAATTATTTTATTTTATTTTTTGGTTAAATTTATTTTATTTGATTTCCTAATTTAATTAGGATTCTAATTTCCTAGTTGGTTTAAAATTTCTGCTATAATATAAACTCTTAAGCCTTAAGGCAAGACAATTTTGAACTGATTAATACTATTGAGAGAGTTGTCTCTTTTATTCTCAATTCTTCTGATATTTTTTAGGAATCAATAGATTTATTAAAACCTTTAGTACTAATATTCTTGTGAATCAACGAGCGTAAAGTAGGAATCTAAACCGATATTTGTGTGTAAATCAACGGTTTATTTTCATTTTCCTCCTTTCGTTCATTATACCCTTGTTTCTACCAGTTTCCCAACATTAGTTGGTATCAAAGCACAATTACATTCTTGTTACTTTTGTCAGTTCTTGACATAAAGTTTGAAAAGTTATTTTTGATAAGGAATCATCTTATATTCAATCAAAATTTGATTGGAATTTACCTCTGATATTCGATGAATCCTTAGATGATGATTCTCTAATTCTTAGAAAAATTGATTGTGCTACCCCGATATATGATAAATATCTTGAGCTTCATTATTTGGTCATTACTGAATATTTGGAAAGATTGGAGAGCCTAGAGGAAAACATGAGAGCAATCCTTGTAGATCCACAAAGCATCGACTCCCTTTTGTTTGTAACCGCAAGATGGGTACCTTTTCAAACGAAAAGTTCCATTGGTATTTTGGTGTCAAAAGTTTTGATGAGAAGGAAGCCTGCGATCTATTATGGTTCAATCAGATTGAGATGAACAACATAGCGATGATCATCAGGTATCTTACAGACAAATTTTGGGATGGTCAAAAGCCTAAATCCAAACGAAATTGAATCCAAGGGCGAATTCTTTTCAACTTAAGGAGAATGATGCAGAATAAATGATAAGAATTTTGGTATTTTATTTGAACGTGATCAATGCCGTTCAATTAGGAAAATTTATGATATTTTATTTTATTTCTTAACTTAATTAGGAAATTATTTTATTTTATTTTATTTTTTGGTTAAATTTATTTTATTTGATTTCCTAACTTAATTAGGATTCTATTTTCTTAGTTGGTTTAGAATTTTTGCTATTATATAAACACTTGTAAGCTTTAAGGTAAGATAATTTTGGATTGATTAATACCATTGAGAGAGTTGTCTATTTTATTCTAAATTATTTTTATATTCTTTAGGAATCAAAAGATTTATTAAAATCTTTAAGACTTGTATTCTTGCAAATCAACAAGTTTAGAATATGAATCTAAATAGGTATTTGTGCGTATTCAATGGTTGATTTTCATTATCCCCTTTCGTTCATTATACCCTTGTTTATATCCGCTTCCCCATATCTATACCCTTGTTTCTATCCGCTTCCCCATATCACTACCCCTATTTAATTTATTCAGGGTGCAACTCAGGCGGATTGGGCTAGGCAACCCAGACTCAACCCAAGATATGAATCCTTCAACCCAAGCCTAACCCAACCCGAGCAACTTTAGCTCGAGCCCAACTCGTGATTAATTTTTGAACTTGGGTTATATAATTCGGATTAAACTTGGGTTGAAATTGGGTCTTTCATTAATCAAAATAAAACCCAACCAAAAATATAGTTTAGTTTTATGTTTAGTCCCAAAATTGAACCTAAATTTTATAAATAATCAAAAATGATTTAGGGGTGCGGCGCAGTTCCTTCAACATCTTTTATATAGTTGTGTGTGTGTGTAATCTTTTATTTTTTAAAAATTTTGGGTTGACCTTGGTTTCTTGAATTCTGTTTGGGTTTGAGTTTGAGTGTCAACTAGAAGAAGCCCCAACTCAAGTATTGAACAAATTTTATAGGGGTTGAAAGTTTTTTACCCAAGCCCAACCAAAGTACTAAAAACCTCACCCCCAAGTATTGAAAATTTTGGGCTGAGTTGGAGTTGGGTTCGGATACACTCGCCCAGGTTGCACACCTACTTGTAACATTGAAATTGCCTCCCAAGCACCACCTAGGACCACATGTTCCATATAATCCAGCCAACTCTTTCCAAAACCTCCTCCGACCCTTTGGCCTATTGGGCCCTTAGATCCTAGACAACCACCAATGTCCCCCTTCTTTCATTTTAAAGTGTCCTGACACTGGAAATTGTCCTAAAATTGACTCCAGGACATACGCAAACATAATTTAGGAATAAGAGTAAAAAATTGCAAAGACTTGTTTGCTTTTTTTCTTTTGTTTTTGTTGCCCTAGGGAAGGGTGGAAACCCAATATTTTAAGGAGGGCAGAGACCTCTTTTGAGCCAAACCAATTTCAAACAATTCTTTTTTTTTTTTTTTTGGTTTGTTTTCACCAGTACCATATATAGTCTGCTAGCCTACACCTCTCATTCATAATGAGATTTGAATCTCAATGTTCACTCATAAACAACTTTACCTTTAGCACTATGCTGCGACTTTTATTTGAAAAGGTTTTTATGACAAGTAATTTTTAAACTAGTTTCTTCACCACCTGCAAGAGAGCTTGACTTGAAAAAGGAATGTGAAAATGATCTAATAAAACCTTTGGTACGTACGAAAAACTGAAGAATCTAATCTTAAATACATAAACGTAAATCATAGCTGAATTGGGTACATATTGGTGTACATCATTAGGTGCATAGTTATTAAACCCAACCCGAACATCAACCTGAAAAATGGGTTGGGTCAATAAATCATTGGTTCAACTATTGGATTACCCAGCCGGACATGACAATTGGTAAATAAATTAAAAATAATAATAAATAATAGTTATGATGTAACATTATTATAAAGGTTATATTCTATGTTAAGTGCATCAAATAGAAACACATATAAAGAATATCAAATATGTCCACGATGCATTCAACTTCCAAGTCAATTTATAAAGTCATGTAGGAAAAAACCTTTTGTCGAAGTTCAAGACTCCGGTTGTCCATTAAGACTCCAGAAGTCCAATAATACTTCATGAGATTTACAACAACTTAAAGTGCAGTGATCGCAATACAAGAAAGAAATTGAAACATGAAAATGGTGATAGAATTAGAACAAAACCCCCCAACAACGCAAACATGTTTAATGAACAATATTTGAGATTAGGCTTTCAAACATAAATTTTTACTATGTTCAAATTAACATCCCCAATATAATTAGGCTTTCATGAGTTTCAAACAACCAAATTAAAATCATCCAATGTTAATGATGCTACTCGCAGAGAAACTGTAAATATTAATGCATACTATGCTTCACAGCTTGAAAAAGGGGATACCATATTTTTTAAGAAACAGAACTTTATCAATAATAAAGTAAATTATTAAGGATCACAGCTTAGTTTTCAACCGATGCTTCTAGAATCCCAAACCACCACTTGTGGAGACTTGCATAAAAACCAATCAGAAAAGAGAGTGTATATCCTTCTGTTTGCTCCTGCAAATTCACGAGTTCAACGACTGCCCACATTAAATTCTAATAGCTAGAACTGATAGAAATTCAACATCTTCTTGTTAAAATCTAAGGCACAATCACCGCGCTCTATTTTCTTTCCTTTGTGTCATGAGGTGTGGGCTTACAAGTGAGGCCAGAGCCATGAGACCGTGAGAGATATGGGGTTAGGTTGTGAGGAGGCAGATAAGAGAAATTAGAAATTACCTAGGTGGATGGCAGGCAGTAAACAACTATAGCTGGCCACTGAACTGTTGCAAGTTTTCCATTGCAAGGATTATACGCCCATGCCATTGAGAGTGAGAGATATGAAGTGAGATGTTGAGAATCTTGAGATTGTGAGAGAGAGATGGAGATCAAGGGAGACTAGATATTTTATGGCTTTACAAGTTAAAATACTAAAACAGAATCAGAGATTCAGAATCATTACCCATCCGGGTTTCACAAAACCATTCAATTCCCATGGGTTTTTCCAAGTACCTAAAAGGGCGCTCTACATTAGAGTCATTATGTTGGAGTTGAGTCGTATAGCTTCGCGTTTGTTATGGCTTGGCCCTTTTATGGGCAAATATTAGGGCACATACGCCTTTCTTCTATATTTCTGGAGCACAAGAATTGATATATGACCTATTCGAAAGCTGCCAGCGGTAAGCAAATGATACATAATTATTTTTGTCTTGTTCGGGTCATTGTGTCAATGACGAATCTCTTACAAAACAATCTAAATGTTAAACCAACCCAATGTATGTGCCGATTCACAAAGTCATTAGGTTGACTCACCGAATAGAATTTAATTAGAGTTATTATGTGAACGCAATTTCTCTTTTTAAAAGAATATTGCAAAGTGATTTTTAAATGTTAAAAGACAAATAACTGTTGAATCTTTATTTAATCATAGATGGCTAACTAGCTTCCCTATTATTTTGTTGATAAGGAATGAAATTGTATTATAATGGAAGACGAAAGTACAAGATTAGGGTACAATGGAGGGCAAGATATCTTACCAAGTATCCATCCTTACAACAAAAACATAACACTCTCCAAACATAACAACCCTACATCCAGAACACGTCAATCCTTATGTCCCCAGCGAGCCAGTCAAGGCACTTTATGTTGCTACTTGCTACTTGCTACTTGCTGTTATCTTCCGGTCTGCCAAGCAAGCTTATTTATTCTATGTTATTGAGAAATCAGTATTTCCCCCAAACTGCTAGCTTTCATATGCCTCAAATATCATCAAACTCATTAGTCACCAAAGCCCAAAAAGAAGCTAAAAAAAGAAATCAATCTCTCGAGCGATCTCCCATCTAAACCTCTAGCATTCTCTTTAACCAATAACCCAAAAGATAGCAAGCAATGCACAATTGTAAAGAATGGTAGTTTTTCCATCCCTTCTAAAACCTTGAGAACTTTCGTGGACAATGGAACACATTGACTAGGAAGTAGGAACTCCAGCCAACCCAAAAATTTCCACCACAATCCCAAACCAACCAAACAACGTAATAAGGGGTGATCAATACCTTATGTACGACACATGATACACCACCATGGCAACAAGTAAGCATACGGTCAACTTCAATTGTTGTATTGCTTAATAAGCTAATGTCTAGAAGCCCTCTTTTGTTGTATTGCGTTGTTTAGACCTAAAGATATGGGTTGTTTTAATAGGGTTGCTATGAAGAGTTAGAGAACCTTGTCCTTATCCTAAGTTGTCCATCTCCTACAACAGTGATGGGTTTATCAAATCTTTTGGCTTAGATTGAAGAATGCGCCTAGAACCCTCATGAAATTAGGTATTATATTATGGAAAAGGTGAGGAAGGCTAATGATTCAACGTACAAACCTAGGTCTTGACATTGATATACACGATAATTTTTTTGTTGGATATGCACGATAATGATAGAGTATCGAGAAAATAGTGAAGTTTGTGATGATGATTTTGTGGAAGCCTTGCGATGCAATGGTGATAAAGGGTGGTGTGATGTTGCAAGTCACAAATTAAAGGATTGACTGGTTAGTATGAGGTTGGATCGATAGTGGGGATATTAGATTTATCGATGCCTTTGTTGCCTTTGCTCAAGAGGATGGGTGTGATGATTCTATGGAAAACTCGGAGGAAAATATGGATCATGGATTATCAAATTCTAGTGAAGATTCAAGAACAACTGAAATTGATTTTGATAGCAAAAATTATGGCGAAGACTCAAAAGGTTAGTGAGGATGTTTTGGTAATTAAACAATTTTTGGCGAAAATGGATTTATCTTTTGTTAATAACAAAAAATGGGGCAGAATGTGAGAGGATTGAGATCTTAGAAAAAAAGAAGATTGATTTTAGAGGTGTTATAAAAAAACAAAGCTAGATATAATAAACTTGTAAGAAACAAATATTGGATTGATTGATAGAAGTGTTGTGAAAAATGTGTGGGTGTCTAGGTTCAGAGGTAGGGTGTTTTGTCCATTTCGTGGTAAATTGAGAGGTATTTGATTTTTGTGGAATGGTGGCTCACATGAATTTATGGTCCATTTAAGCCAAGAATGAGGAAGTTATTATGGGAAGAATTAACAAGGTTGTTTGGTTTGTCTATCCATAAATGGTGTTTAGGAGGCGATGTTAATGCGACTAGGCATGCAAATGAGAAGTTGAATAGAACAAAGGTAGCTAGAATCTGAGAGACTTTGATTTATTTATTAAGAAAACAGATTTGAGGAATTTACAATAAAATAGTGGTGTGTTTACATAGTCTAGATGCACTTGTTAGGGTGGTTTCTAATTGTTGTTTTATAGGGGTGCAACTGGGGCGGGCTAACCCAAATTCAACTCGAACCCAACCGAAAAAACAGTGTTAGGGTTGAGGTTTTTAGGGTTAGGGTTAGGATTAGGGGTTGAAAAGCATTAACCCAAATTGAATTCGGACAAGGCTCGGGTTAACAGCTCGGATTCATAGGTTTAACTCGAACCCAACTCGAGTACAATCCAAATTCATGTATTATATTATATAACAATAAAATATAAATACATATTTGATTATTATTTGATGGGAGAGTGAAACGTAATTTATAAGGACTATAGATGGTGAAACAAGTTTACACAACCAATGTAAAAAAGGCAAAAAAAAAAAAAGAGTTGTCATCCCACATTGGATAGACAACTCAAGTGACCTTTTCCCTCTTTCCTATATAAAGAAAGCTAACATTTACACCCTTAATAAGTTATTTTGATGGATTTCATCTTAGTGGGTCGTGTAGGCCCATGTAATAGTTCAACATTGTGCTAAGGCTTACACTTAATTTAGGATTATTGTTTGTTGAGTCCGAATTGCCAACCCAAATTGGTTAACCCGATTTCAACTCAAGCTTTCTTGAAATCAACTCGGGCAATGATCAGGTTGTGTATTTTAGGTTGAAGTTGGGTTAGGGTTAGAGTTAGGGTTGAAAATTTTAAACCTAGAGTTGAGTTAGGGTTAATCCCTCAACCCGCCCAAGTTGTACTCCTATTGTTTTATTGTCTTGGAGACATCTCCTTTTAGATGGGGACTTGTGCCTTTTAGATTTTAAAATACTGGCCAGGGTATCATTCTTATGAGGGAAAAATAAAAAGTTAGTGTTATAAGGGTTTTAATTTTATGAAAAAGTTAGACTTTGTTGTACCAAATTTGAAAAGATGTAATGAAGTAATGATTGGGGGTTTAAGGATCGCAAAGTGCTTAATGTAGAATAGAATTGGGGAGTTAGATGGACTGGGTTGGGTTAGATAACAATTTAGGGAAAGAGAGCTGTGATATGAGGAATACATTTGAGCAATTGGTGTTGAAGGAAGAAATTAGTTGTTGGCAAAAAACAATGGTTAATTAGATTAAGGAGGGAAATAATAATTCGAGAATTTTACGTAGAGAGGCTAATTAGCAGATGTAGAATAAGGTTGTTGATAAATTGAATGTGGAGTAGTAATTGTCATTGATTGGTCTTTTATGTCCGTTTCTTGTTCCATTTTGGTGATATAGATGGCAAAACACAAAAGTGCCCATTAAAGTGCAAATTTGTGAATAGATTATTGCTCATGGAACAATTAATAACAATGACATGCTTCAAAGGAGAAGACCTCTTGTTTGTCTTTCTTTGCAATGGAGTGATATGTGCCGATGTGATAATGAAAATGTGGGTCATTTATTTTTGCATTCCCCTATTGCATTTTGGCAGAATGAGTTGGGTTGCTCTTGTTCCATATATCTATTCTCATAGTGGACTGTGGGGGTTTTTGATTGAAGAAGAAAGGAATTACTCTTTGAAATTGTGTGTTTCTTGTCACAAACTTGTGTTACTTGGTTGGAAAGAAATGTGGGGATCTTTGAATGTGTATGAAGTGTTGCATGGATTATGAGAGTGGATATATTTTTTTGCATTGTTTTGGGCTTCAATTTCTAAGAATTTTGATGGCACTCCCTTATTTTGCATTATGACAGAATGGAGAACTTCATGTAATTTATAGTTGGATTTCATATGTTGTTTGAAGTGCCCTTTACACTGATTTTACTATTATTGTTCATGACTCTTGTTTTTTTGTTGTTAAAACTAACTTGGGTTTGGCGACTTGTCCAACTCTCGTCTTTTATGTAATCCCACATTATCAATAAATAGTTCTGTTTCTTATCCCAAAAAAAGTGAAGTGGTGATTGAGGATGAAACTTGCATTGAGAGGGAAGTTGCTGATTTCTTTGCAAATCTCTACTCATCTCAAGACATTGAAGGGCTAAGATTGGTAGGATTAATGTGGAGTCTTATTTGAAAGTAGGAGGGTTGGAAAGACCATTTGTTGAAGAGGGAATACGATCTATGGTTGCACAACAAAAATGAGAAACAAAGCCAAAAAATTTAAAAATAGATCTATAGGTTTTGAGTGCATGGATAAAACTCGAGGTGCGAATGAATATGCAACTATTTTTCAAGATTGTTGGGGATTTGTTGAGGGTTTCTTTGAATTTTTTCAAAGTGGAGTTATAGATACAATACTAATGCTACTTTTATTTTGGAATTTTTGACTTTATGCCAATTTGTTTGGTAATGAGTCTGAATAAAACACTTGAAAAGGTGTTACCTTTGAGATTAGGTGTAAGACCCCTTAATTGAGTTGGGTGGAAATGAATGTGTCTTGATGACCCCTTGCACCAAGGCACTCCATAACTTTGAAGTAGGTGAAGTAGGTAAGAAGTTCGACAAAAGGTTCCAGTCATTGTGATTCCTTGGCTCATTTGATATCTGTTCTTGTCATTTTGGAAATACTTCTAAGAGTATTTATAAGAGGGTGGTGATATTTGGGCACCAAGGGTCTGCCAAGCCTTGTGCCCCGAGCCTTGGCACCTTTGGGCAAGGCATGTTAGTAAGGTCCTTGTCCCGAGTTGAGGCAAGGGTAGCAACTAGCAAGGGTAACTCGAGATATTTGTGGGACCAAAAAAGTTGTGGCACTTGTAGCTTTGAAAGCTCCACGCTTGATTGAGGATGACAACACATAGTGGACACAATTGAGGCAGTGTTGGTGCATGGCTTTGCAAGACATGGCTTGGGCTTGGCTCAGCATGCTTGATAATGTTAAGATAAGTTGTGGGCAAGGTGTGGCTACTGATTTGCAGGCACATGGCTGGAACAGGTATGCTCAATGCATGGATTGATGAGTTGGATGGTTGAGAACAATTGCTATGCATGGCCTGATCATGGGAAGCAGTTGTGGGCAGTTAATAGGCATAACTTGATCATGGACAAGCTTCTGTAGGTGGTTACCGAATCAGGTGTTGAATTGGGGTAACTGCCCGCCATCTGTCAAGTAGAGATGTAGTCTAGTATGGCTTTCACAGTTCTGTCTGGAAACTGCCATGTCCATGCAACTGCTGGATTAATGGGGTTGTAAACCCTAGGCAGTTGGATGTGTCAACTTCCATCTTCCTAGTATAAATAGGCAATGCCAAAGCAATTTTGAAGTAGAAAGTTCTTGGCCAGAATTGTGAGTTACTTGTATTGTTGATTAATAATATAAGGTGGAGTAGTGTTTCCCCTGTACTTCGTGTGTTCCTTGTGTGTGTGTGTGTGCCCCTTTTCGAGTTTGAGTTGCAACCAGCACAACCTTCATTGGTAACCTCTTTTGTGAAAAAAGTTGGCAAAAGAAAGTGAAGAGGTTGTCGGGGATACAATTTTGGAAGCACAAGGTGCATTTGTTAAAGGCAGGCAATTTTACTTGTTGCACTTGTGGCTAATGATGAGAGTATGGATCAGAAGGGGGTGGTGGGGGTGGGGGTGTAAATTGATTTTGAAGAATTTTTGGACTTTGTTTGTGGGGCAAAGGTTTTGGCATTTGTATTGGATCTACGTCCCTAGGAATCTTGGACATAATCTACATGCAATGTCTAAAAGGTCATTGTCCATTTGTTAAAAGAAGGCAATTTAGTTGTTGCATTTGTGGCTTAATGCTAAGCGCATGGATCAAGGGGCGAATTTTTTTAAATTGATTTTGGAAAATCTTATTGATCATGTGGATGGGGAGTTTTTGGACTCCATTTGGGAGGCAAAGGTTTTGGCCTTTGTATTGGATCTATGTCCCAAGGAATCTTGGACAGAATCTACATGTTATGTCTCCAAGGTCATCAGAAGATGATATCATGCATAGCATGATTGTTGAAATAAATTTTTTGCTAAGCTTATGTGGAAGTGCTGACAATATATACGCACCTTCAGTTACTTATCAAATATATATTGTGAGCTGTACATATTTTTGCATATTGCATAGTTGGTTTCATGCTGTACCCCTACAATTATTGCTATCTTGGATGCCTGTAGCAGTAAGAGAGAATGATCTGAGTTGATGCTATAAACTTAATCTGTTCTCAGATGGTGAATATGATCTTCTTTGTTTTAATAGCTGTTGCGTGTGCTTGGAATTTTTTGTTGTAGCAGGTCCAGAGCTCCTTTCGCTGTAATTAACTGCTTGATTTTAGTTTTAGATTAAAAATTGCTCAAAAACTCATAAACCTGCAGTTGTGCACAAGGATCAAAATTTAGTTTCGGTGTATTGTTTTAGTCATCTAAGAAACGGAAACGTTTGGAGATGTTTCAAAAACATTTCGACCCGTTTTAGAAACAAAATGAAAAAAATAAAAAATTTAAGAATTATTTTTCTAAAACATTGGTCAAAATATATCAAAGTATTTTGCAATATCTTGAAACATTCTGAAACAATTGTATAAATGCATTGAAACATTATAAAATACCTAGAAATATAATGAAACAATTCGAAGTATTAGAATTTCGATTCTATGACTGATTCGTTTCGTTCTCCTTTAAAACTGAAATGTTTCGGACGTTTTGAAACGAAATTTTAATCCTTGGTTGTGCAACACCATACAGTCTGTTATAAGAATATCTTATACATGAAATAGCAACAGTTATGGTTACTTTATATGAAATTATGTTACCAAACTTTTATCTACACCTTTTGTACTGAATAGAGAAATCTTTTAACTATTGTTTTCTACAGGACCCAGAGTTTTATCAATTCTTAAAAGAGCATGACAAGGAACTTCTGGAATTCAATGATGAGGAGATTGAAGTGGGTTAGCAGCTACTTTATGTGTTAACTAGTTTTTGTTGGAATGGCCTTTTCAATGATGTTCAAACTTGACTTACCCAAAAAATATTATGGTGGAACTTGGTGCAGGAGGATGATGAAACTGACATTGATGTTGAGGAAATGGAAGAAGATGAAGAAACCGATGCACATCATGTGGAACACATAGGTAGTGTTGCAGAAAAGCAAGAGAAATCATCTAGAAGAGTCATAACTAGTGCAATGATTGATTCATGGTGCAACTCAATTCAAGAGAATGGAAGAGTAGGTGCTGTTCGTTCTCTTATGAATGCCTTCCGCACTGCTTGCCATTATGGGGATGATAGTGGGGATGAATCTTTGACAAAGTTGAGTATTATGTCTAGCAGCGTATTTAATAAAATAATGTTATTTGTTTTAAATGAAATGGATGGCATTCTTCGAGGATTAGTGAAGCTCCCACCTTCTGGAGGAAAGAAGGAGCTCATAATAGATCTCATGCGCACGAAACAATGGAAGAGCTACAACCATTTGGTGAAGTCATATCTTGGAAACGCTCTACATGTTTTGAACCAAATGACTGATGCAGAAATGATATCATTCACAATACGGCGTCTAAGATATTCTTCTGTATTTTTGGCTGCTTTCCCAAGCCTTTTAAGGAAATATATTAAGGTATGCTCAAAGCAGTACAATATTTGCATTTAGATGAAGATTTTGCTTTCTTAAGATACATGGTGGAATTATGGGGAAAATGACTATGGGGGTGTTTGGTAAGGTGTTTCTGACAACAATCAGTCATTCATTACTTAAAAAGTTAGAGTTGACTTGCTTATAGGGTCAGAATTTTAGGTTAGGAGGACTTGTCTCTCAATAAGTTAAGTCGAAGGTTGATTACATGTTAAACCTATGCTGACAAATTTGTCCTTAAATACTATTTCTTTGAACTTAATATCTTCCAACCTTAACTTCATATTCGGATTTCACATTTGCATGAGTTTAGTAACTAATATTCAGTATTTAGTTTTCAATCTATCAAACCACCCCTATGTTTCAGGCCAATGAATTGACACATAGGAACGGCAAATCTTGATATGTTTTTTGCATTTACAGGACATGCATGATTCATGTGTTTACTGTGGCTTATATGTGGCACAGCATCTGGTCGTAGATTCTTTATTATTTTCATTTTACCTTACTATTTGGTCTCAAAATTAAGTAGGTTTGAAAGTTCTTTTGTCATAGCAATTCAAAAGTGTAATCACTTCACATTTTGCCTCCTGTAATCTTTTAAAAATCCAACTGACATAATAGGCAGAATCCCTATTAGGGACTTGCCCACGTCTTCCCTGAGGCCCTGACAACAATTGAAAAAAAGAAAGAAAAAAAAGAAAAGGAAATTCTTGTCGATTTCGGGTTTGTATCGTATTCAGAGCGTGTGCATTCATTTTAACTTTATCACTTTTGGGAATCCATTTGTTTTGTATGATGTAGGTTAGATAGTTGGGACAATGGTGTTGAATTTTTGTTTGTTGAAAAACTGCTATCATGTGGTAATAAGGGACAAGTATGTTTTCCAGGTTGTTCTTCATTTCTGGGGTACAGGAGGAGGTGCACTACCAGTGGTCTCCTTTTTATTTCTAAGAGATTTATGCATCCGGGTTGGTTCTGATTGTACAGACGAGTGTTTCAAAGGAATATACAAAGCCTATGTCTTGAACTGCCAATTTGTCAATGCAACCAAGTTACATCACATTCAGTTTCTTGGGAATTGTATCACTGAACTTCTTGGGGTGGATCTTCCGGCTGCATATCAACATGCCTTTGTTTTCATACGGCAGTTAGCAAATATTTTGCGGAAGGCACTGAACACGAGAACAAAGGTTCTACTTCTAATGATGTCCTAGGATATTTAGTGTTTTCGTTGTTAGTCACATCTTTTTTCCATAGGATCTTTCATGCTTTTAAGTTCTTCGTTCCTTCAGTACTGACGTGCCTTTTAGTTTTGCCTATGGAAGATCATCTTCTATACATTTCTCATCAGCTCTTCATTTTTTTATTTTGTTGTGTAATTAGTTGATGAAAGCATAGTTTCAAAGCGGCAAATATGCAGCCAAGTTTTCACTTTCATGAAAGAGAAGCTAGTTGCTTTACTGCTGTATACTAATCTAAAACACATTTAGTGCCTATGATCCTTGACTTCCAGAAGATTGATGCCCATAGTACATTTATTTTCAATGCTACTCTTTCCTGTCTGTTCTGCAGGAAGCATTCAGAAAGGTTTATGAATGGAAGTATATGAATTGCCTTGAGCTTTGGACTGGAGCTATCTGTGCCTATAGTTCAGAAGCTGATTTTAGGCCCCTTGCATATCCACTGACTCAAATAATTTCTGGGGTTGCTCGTTTAGTTCCAACTGCTCGATATTTCCCCCTTAGATTGCGTTGTGTTAGGATGCTAAACCGCATTGCTGCTTCCTCTGGTACATTTATTCCTGTTTCTTTGCCCCTCTTGGACATGCTGGAGATGAAAGAATTGAATAGGCCGCCAACAGGAGGTGTTGGCAAAGCTGTTGATTTGCTTGCTGCACTAAAGGTACTATAAAATGTGATTTTCTCATTCTTTGTTGATTTCAATGCAGCAACTTTATTGTTTGTATCTCTGGTATTGCATATGACAGGTAAGCAAACCAACCTTAAAGACTCGATCATTTCAGGAGGCTTGTGTTTTTTCGGTGATTGAAAGTCTTAGTGAACATCTAGCTCAATGGAGCTATTCTGTTGCTTTCTTTGAGCTGTCCTTTGTTCCTGCTGTTCGGCTGCGTAACTTCTGCAAATCCACAAAAGTCGAGAGGTTCCGTCGAGAAATGAGGCAGCTCATTCATCAGGTATATCTTTAAGACCGGTTAGCAGTCAGCGATACTAAAGCTGACTTCAGCTAAACGTTTTTTAGTGGGTTAATGTTATTTATAGAAACATACATGATCTTGCGCTTGATCAGACTGTTTTATGACCAAGTCAATGCATTGGACTTGCATCAAAGCCTATGGTTCCAATCATTAATGTTTCAACTCTTTCATCTCACAGATTGACGCCAATTCTAAGTTTACCAATGAAAAACGAATGTCAGTTTCGTTTTTACCAAATGATCCTGCAGCATCATCTTTCCTTGAGGTTTGCACATTTATGTTTCCTATTCTTTTTTTTGTAATGAACTATGTTGTCAGCTGATGCAAATTTTCACTTTGCTATCAAGCGGGATAATTGAATTGGGAGAGCCATAGGCTGCAAAATTACTAGTTTGTCCATTTTAGACTATTGGAAAGCAAATATCTCTTGGAATCTTGAAAATGTTGATTGCTGTATTAGTCCCCAAATATTCTTTCCCATCAATTGGTACTAGCTGAAGTAACATAGTATCTATAACCAATGAGTTAAAATGGCCATTGAACCCAAGGAGTTGACGAAGATACAGAATACAGACTTACCCGAGCAAGAGTGTGGTAATCCTTTTTTCATATAAGTAAAATGTGATGTATTTCATCATGATGACTGGTCACTGATTTGGGTTTTATGTAATCTTTGAGATCATTCAATGGTTTGGGAGAAATAGTGGAGACATGGTTTGTGGGTGGCAACAAAGTCCCTGTTGGGTGTGGATATGTTAGGTTTCAGATCATTTTAGTCTACAAAATGTAGAGACAATGTGACATGGCTAAATTGTTGAACTCTCCAATCTTTTTCCAGACCCAAAGATGAAATGAAGTGTCTGAGCAACATCATCGTCTTCTTCCCATTTTTCATAAAAAAGTGCCTAGGCAACATGACTTGTTTTGTGGCAATTTTTTTCTGGACAATTTTACATAAGAACATACTCAGAGAGTTGATTTGGTTAAACAACTGGTTTCTTATTTTGCTTGCATTCTGCTTGATATTCTGTCTTGGCGAATCTTACATAGCTTTTATGTCATCATAGGATGAGAAAATGGTCGGGGCTAGCCCGTTATCGCAATATGTTGCAACTTTACGCCAGAGAGTGCAGCAAAGAAATGACTCTTTGAAGGAATCAAGGTTCATAAAAGTGTTTTTGATTCTAATCTATTATCTTTAGATCATTGTGTTCAAGTTGCCAATTTACAATGGACATGGAAATTTCAGTGTACTGGTGGGCGAACAATCTTCCATCTTTGGAAAGAAGACACCAGGTATTGATCGTGATGATGATGCTGATGATGACGATACTAGGAATGAAGCAGGTGCTACTGTCTTCAGTTCCGCTTGGTTACCAGGACGTGATTACAAGTACGGTTATATAGTCTTTCTCTCTCTCTCTCTCTCATGCTATCTTGTCTTCATTCTTGTATAGTGACTTAATTAGGAGGTATTGCCATGTAGGACCAAGCAGCTTAAAGATGAGAAGAGGAAGAAAAAGAAGAGACTGAAAGAGCTCCATGAAGAGTCAGCTATGGATGAAGATGTCGTGGGGGACTTGATTCTTACGTCGGATGAGGATGAAGATGGTTCTATGAATGACACTCCCTCTGTAGGAGATTTCAAAACAGAGGCAGTGCATCCCAAAGAGCCGAGCAAGAAACAGAAATTATCTGTCGATTTGTCAAAAAAGAAAACAAAATTTCATAGCAAAAAGTCAAAGAAGAGGAAGAGAGCAAATTTACATGCCATTTGATTTAATTTTTTAAGATATTGTAAAAGTATCTTTGCTCATTCTTTGTGGTTTCTTCTCACCGGAATTTGCAAATTGATTATGATTAGCAAAAATTTTCAGCTATGACCACATAATTTTTCATTCTGAGCAATAATGCACTTGCCATTTTTTTTTCAGTCAGTGCGGACTATGAGATTAGTAGGTCCCACTAACTTTTTGGTGGGACTTACTGATTTAATTATCTATATTCATTTGATAAATATTTTTTGATAAACACATTACTCATTTCGGTGTTGTCGAGTGTTCATGAATATGTTTCTGATTAAACACCAAAATTGGTGGTAAGCAGTAAAAACTGGTATGTTCTTCAGTCTACAGCCTACCGTTTTTGTGTTGTGTACTAGTGAATCGTGTCCTAAACATTGGCTTAAAATACTAAACATGTTGAGTATAGTGCACAATTTTTTTTTGGACAAATTTTACTTTACCATATGTGGTGTACCTCAAATGTACTTTTACTTCCCCATGTCTTAGAAAATTCCACAAAATCCTCAGATGCTTAGCGGACAAAATCTCAAAATTATATTTTCCGTCCGTTAGTCTCACCCTTAAGAATTGAGAGTTTGCCTTGAAAACATTTTTTTAAATGACTAAACTATCATTCCCCAAAAAAAAATAAAAAAATTCATCACCTGCACCCAATCTCTCTCTCGCCTAAAAAATTTTCATCACCTGCTGTCTCTCTCTCTCTTGTAGTCCCTTTGCCGATCTGTCTAAGTCACCCTCTTTACTTTGAAGACCAACACACACAGAGCACACGCAAGCAGCACACTCCTGGTACCCACACGCACAACACATGCAGATATCTTCCACTACAATTGACCAAAGTCCAACAAAAACCCACCAAATCTTTAAACTTGACCATCTTTGTAGACTCGAATTAATGGATGAACAGTGGTGAAGGTGCAATAATAGTGCAGAGAAGGCCTTGGTGACAATGGTGATGTTCTAATTTTAATTTTTTAAATTTTAACAAAAATCCACTAAATCTGATTTTGTTAATAGATTTTGACCTAAGAATTTGATTTGAAATTTTTTCCTTCTACTTTAATTTGAAACTGTTTGCCTTCACTTTGGATAATTTTGGTTCGTTTCTACGTGTGTTCTGTGTGTTTTAGTGTGTCTGCATATATGCTGTGTGTGGGTCGTCGAAGTGAGTCCAGTATAGCGGTGGTGGTAATTCACTAAAGTTGGGTTGGGAATTTGTCCTCCGCAGTTGTTCGCTAGAGTTGGGTTCAATTATCACTTCTTGTTTTGATTTTGAGTTTCAAGCAGGAATGGTGTTAGGTGCTTGGGAAAAAGGAGATAAGGGTACATAGGTCATTTAGAAGAAAGAGATGAGGGTATATAGGTCATTTTAATTTTTCCGTTAACAAAGTTAGCATTACGTTTTAGTCTACTAAACATGTGAGAATTATGTGAAAAATTCTAAAACAGCAGGAGATAAAGTGCATTTGCACTATTTTTTATTTTATTTTATGGTGACTCATTTAACATGGACTTAAAAGAATAACGCCGGTGTTAAGCCACCTGAGAGCATTGTCGAATAACTTATAGTAAATAAATTATAAAATGTAATTTGTAAGATATATGTGGCAATTGCAAAAATCCGAGCATACTTAACACAAAAATTCAAACACGTGTTTTCTCTCAAAGTTTCTCAGATGCATTAACGTTATATCCATACATTGCAACACCAATCGATACATAATTCAAAATCGAATTTCATTGTTGTATAGCACACTTTTTCTCCTCTTACTTAGGACTATTAATAAGTCATGTTATGTTAAGCTCTTATCGTACTAAAATTTGTTTAATTCATGTTTGATTCATTTATGTTATTTGTCTAATGGATCCATCTATGTAATGCCCGAACTTACGTCCAAATTCACTAGTTTGTATTAATGTCATATTTGGATATACGAGTCAAATTTCAGCCTAGCTATACTTGTAGGTAAATGATTATTAGGATTAGAAAATAGAAAAAATTTCGTTGCGAAAATACTACCAAAGTTAGTGTCAGATATATTTATTTACCCCATAAAAAGGTACTCTGAAATCTGAATCGGAACAAAAAATTTAAAACGGCGGAAAAAATATGGAAAAATTCGCCGTCTGTGGGAATCGAACCCACGACCACGTGGTTAAAAGCCACGCGCTCTACCGGCTGAGCTAAGACGGCTCTCTGGCGTTTCTTTGTATTTTATAAAACTAATTAACAAAAATTATCCCTCCCACAAAAAATTGGGAAGATTACACTTTCACACTCTAAACTATGAACTTTTTTTCAATTTCCCCCTTAAATTATTAATTATTCATATTACCCCTTAATTATTTAAATTATTTCAAATTATCTCAAAATAAAAAGTTTGCTATCTATTTGAACAAGTGTTATCATAACCGAATCGGATCGGTTCAACCATGCCCCAAGACCTTAATTGGTCCAATTTCCTTTCCTAATTGGACCGCATAAGAAAAAAGAGCCGGTTAAAAATCATAAAATTGGACGATATTTATAAAAATTCATGAGCTGGTGATTTTTTAAAAAATCGGACAGTTTGAAGACAAATAAAAAGCAATGAACCATTCTCTTTGCCCTAAATTGCAGAAGCCACCAATAACCAGCGATCAACATACCAGGAAACAACAACCACTGATCAACAACTAGGGAGTAACGACCACTGATAAGCAACTAGGGAGCAACAACCATCGACTAGCGTGACTAGCAAATAACTCAAGCGATCTCTCTCCCCTGATCTCTGTTGTTATCTCCTCCATTTATTTGCTTATATCAACTCATAATGTAACATTAAGGTAAAAACAATTATGTTTTTCTTAGACAGAAAGTATGCATTAGCCATAAAATATGCACAAGCTATTTTTCTTTTCTTTTCTTTTTTATCTGGTGAAAGATATATTCTTACCATGACTGTTTGTGAACAGATCTCTCACTCTTTCTCTCTCGATCTCAATAGATGTTGTTGTTTTTCTGCATTTATTTCATGAACTTTTTTTCTCAATATAAAATGAAAAGATACAATCTTTATACCTTTTTGTGAAGTTTCTATATGTGCAGTGCTTTTCGATATGAGGGATTGGAGTGAATTTGTGAGTGGGTTGTTGTTGGGTTGGCATAAAGAAGTAGTGGGAGAGTTACAGTTTGATTACTCTTTATATTTTTTTAGTTAAATTATGATGTTTTTATAATTATTATATATATATATTTTTATTATATGATCGGTTTGGCCAGTTGATCCTCCGATTGAACCAGTGAACCATTGATCCAGTCCCTTAGTCGATTCGATGATCTGTCCGATTCTGATAACATTGATTTGAACCAAAACCAAAATTGTCAATGTGTTAGGACAAAATAAAAAAATCATATAGTTTAAGAGATAAAATAAAATAAATTTATCAAATTTATAACGTACGTTAATAATTGAAATGATGTGAAACTAATCACATAATTAGGGTAAACGACGTAAAACTAATCACATAATTAGGGTATAATATAAAATACATAATAAACTAGAGGGTAATGTGAAAAATTATCATTGTCAGGGGGACACAATATAATGTGCCCAAAAAAATTCCCCCTACTGTAATTGGGGCCCAAGGGCTTCGTGATTCTTCTGGAGACAAACAACGGGCTATTTCTTCAATAACGCTATTCATGCTATAAGAACACCTTCTTTTTCCATACAGGCCCTGTACCATCCCCCACTGAGTGGAGTTGAGGCACCAATAAACCGGCAATGGAAGCAACAACAGCAACAAAAGGCGACGAAATCGTGGATGTGAGGACTGTGGTGGAAGCTATTTCTGCCGCCGAAGACGACAGCCTTGACGCCCCTCTCTACCAGGTCGAAAGCCTCTGTATGCGTTGCGGCGAAAACGTCAGTTTCTTAGTCTCTCTCTCTCTCTCTTACATTCTCTTAATTTTAAGTTATTTAGAAAAAATGCGTTGGTCTTGTCCTACGAAATTCTTCCGTTTGTGTTGACTATTCCATGTTTGAATCATTCAGTGTATTGACAAAAAAAAATAAAAATAAAAATCATTTAGCGTTTTTGTTAATTACTTCACATTTATATATTTTTTGAAAAAACTAATTTATCTCGCTAATGGGTTTAGGGAGGGGGTGGGGGTAGAGATTGTGGTGGGAAGAGATTGCAAGACCGCTAGTGTGTGTTTGTACGCGTCTACACGCACACACGTGTACCACCGGAACTTCTCATTCTAGTCACTTACATTGACATCCTACTTTGATTGATTAATGTTTGAAGAACAACCCTTCAAATAATCCAAGTAGTGGCAAACATTCTTGGATCATCTATTGTAGTTTGAATGGTACAGTTGAAGTTAATTGGTTATTGAATGAGTTCAGTGTTTGACTATAGAGGTTATGCCATGTGTTGGAAGAAAAAAAAGAATTTAGCTGTCAAAGTTGAACCACACTAAGGCAATTGAAGTACGTCAGGGTTGAGATGTGGATAAAGTTGCAACTCACTTTTAGATAACTGCCCAGCCACTTGCTGTATAAACTCTTTTAAGTTTTGAAGTTTTTCTGATGTAGGATCAAGTTTTTTCAATTAATACAAGCTTTTCCTTACTCTCTTTTTTATTAAAATACTTGAACACCATGTTTTGGGAGCGGATTACGACACAAAATAACTTCTATGAATTTGAACATATTTAATATGTCGACTTCTGAGGATGAAATGAATTGTTTGCATACTCTCTGACATTTAAGTACGATCAGTGGTGTAGCATGAGTCATTCACCAAAGAAAGGGGTGGGGTATTGGGAAAGTTTTACTCTTTGGGGACCTAAAGTGGGATTTGTGAATTAGGGACCCGTACTTCTATAAGGGATAAATGCTATTACTAGAACATGGGGCCCAAGTTCTGCAAGTGAGTTTCAGTGGGTATCACCCAAGAGATGTAGTTATTTTACTTGGATATGAGGATTTTGATGCTTGAATTTGGAATTTTGGGTGAGTGCATGATCTGAACATTTGGCTTCTTTACTTGTCAGCAAAATAAAATGAGTACTGGCTTTTCGGGAAGGTGTGATCTTTGAGAAAAATGTGTATGGGTGAAGAAAAAATAAGTTGGAGACAAAAGATGAAAGTTAAGTGGATTAAGGAGGGTGATAGTAACTCTTAACTTGTTTCATAGAGTTGCTAATGACAAAACGAAGAAGAAGTTGGATTGAGACTGAGTTAAGGAAGTGATTGAGTGTGAGAGTCTCATCATCTCAAAGATTGTCCATGATGTCTTTACTATGCTTATGTCTTAAAAGTGTGGTGTTGAGGCAAGAGGAGATTTCTTGGAAGTTTTTAAAGAGTTCTTTGAGAATGGTGAAGTTGATTCTTGCAATGGTGCCACACTGCCACATTTATTTATCATATTTCCAAGAAGGGGAGATCTTCTTTGGTTAAGTGCTTACGGTCAATTTGCTTGGTCTCTATAGTCTTTATAAGATTTTGGCTAAAGTCTGTTCTAGGGGAATTAGGGAGGTGTTACACGAGACTATTTTGGGATCCAAAGGTAGGCAAATTTTAGATTTAGTGTTTGTTGCAAATGAAATAGGTGAAGAATATAGAGAGGATTTTGTAAAAGCTGATGATAAGGTGAATTGAGGCTTTTTGAAATATGTGTGAATAGAAAAGGATTTGAATTGAGATGTAGAAAGTAGATTATGAGATGTTTTAACTCAATGAATATCTTTGTCTTTATCAATGGAGCTTCGAAAGAATGCTTTAAGGCTACTAGATGTCTAAGGCTACTGGACGTCTTTGGCAAGGTGATCGCAAATGATGCCATTTTATTTTCTGATGGGGATGAAAAGAACATTCACTCAATTGCTTCAGTTTTGAATGTTTTGAAATGGTATCGGACATTAAAGTGAATTTTTCTAAAAGTGAAATTGCTTGAATCAATGTGGAACAATAAGTTGGTTTGATTGGCTAATGCTTTAGGTAGCTCTTTTTGGTGGTGGCCTCCAAAGTATTTGGATTTTCCCTTGGGAGAATTCAAAAGCCTTTAGTTTTTGGGAGCATGTGATTTACAAAATTGGTTAAAGGCTTGGGGGGGGGGGGTGGAAGAAAGCTCTTTTGTCTAGGGGGTAGTCTCACTCTAACTTATTTGATGATTTGTAGTATTCCAATCTACTACTTGCCCTTTGTTTTGGTTGTCTTTGAAGTTAGAGAAAATAATTGAGATGATGAGGAAATTTTTTTATGAGAAGGTAATGAGAGGGCAATAAAGATTTCTAGTTAGTTGGGATGTGGTGTCTCGATTCAAAATTAAGGGAGGTCTTGCATTGGATAACCAAAAAGCTGAAAATATTTCTTTACTTGGTAAATGGATTCGGAGATTTCCTATTAAGCATAGTAGTCTTT
This sequence comes from Ilex paraguariensis, assembly GCA_963454935.2. NCBI lineage: Eukaryota > Viridiplantae > Streptophyta > Magnoliopsida > Aquifoliales > Aquifoliaceae > Ilex > Ilex paraguariensis. Next base: position 18,897 of record CAUOFW020001086.1, on the reverse strand, counting down.
GGCATTTAGTGATCAAGAGCAAATATGAAATTCATAACAAGAGGTGAGATTCTAATGTGAGTGAGAGGGGAGGTTCTTGATGTCCTTTGAAATCCATTTCTCAAGGTTTGTTCCTCTTTTCTCAAAATTATAAGGATGTTATTGGTAATAGGGAGAAACTTCGCTTTTGGAAGGTATTTAGGTGGAAGAGTCTTCATTTGCATCCTTGTTACCTCATTTATATCGATTATCTAGGTCTCACTATTCTTCCATTACTAATATGGTTTCCTCGTCTTCCTCCGTCAATACTTGGAACTTTAATTTCTTTATAAACTTGAGAGATAGTGAAGTGGTTGAATTGTCTTCTCTCTTGGGTATTCTTGACAATATTGTTTAAGAATAGATTCACTGGATAGAATAAGATGAAACCTTTCTTCTTTGGGTGCGTATTCTTGCAAATCTTTTTGTGAATCTTTAATAGATATCTCTTCCATTCTTTGAACCTTTTCTTTTGTTTGGAAGAGTAAGACAATTTTGAAGGTACAAATCTTTACATGGTTGATTGCACATAAGAAACTTAATACTAATGAGTTGCTTCAAAATAGGAGGTCGTCATATTCTCTTCAACCACAGTGGTGCATCCGTTGTAAGAAAAATTTGGGATGCATGGATCATTTGTTCCTTCATTGTACTTTTGTTTCAAAGTTGTGGAATAGACTCTTAGGTATCGTGGGGATCCCTTGGATGGTTTGAAGTAGCAGTGATTTGAATTTTTGGCACTTCTTTGGGCCTTGACTGCAAATGGACTTAACAGCATCCCATTTTTTTTCACTTATTCTTGGTTGGATCGCTGCATGTGGCTAGATGAAAGGCTGTTTTTAGTTTGATAGTTATGTAACATTTTCAAAGTATTTGTTTTGATTCTCTTGTACTAGTGGATTACTTACCACTACTTTGCTCTCTTTGCGATCAATCAAAGAACATTTTGTTTCTTATAAAAAAAATTGTAGCTGTGATTTGGTGCTTAGCATGAATTTAGATGGCTTTGGTTCAAGTCCAAAAGCCAAAGCTCTATGGAGATATGCAGTGTTGGCTGTAATTTGGGCCCAAGTACACTTTATTAAAGGTAGGTATAGTTGAAGGGTTTGACTTGTTTGGATTTCTTTTTCTTTTTATGTATCTATTGAGGACTCCTCATGTACTATTATCTTTTTTTCACTTTAATAATATTCTATCGTTTCCTTTTAGTTGTGTATTTCTGTTCTAACATTTTTTGTTTATTACACTGGTTTGATTTGGCCCTTTTTCTAGTGAGTTAGATGTAATGGTGTAAGTGCTCATTTCTGGAGTTTGATTACTAATGTAAGTTTTATCTACATGGTTGTGGTTGGTGTTCACAGGGAATAACCAGGTTTTTATTAACGTTGATTCCTCATTTTAGGAAGGTATGCTCTTGCTTTCGTAATCTCTATTAGATATCATTCTATGCAATTTTTGAACAGTAATTGTTGCATGTAAACTATTTCCATAATTTATTTTTTCTATTGACACATTTCTTTAGCTTTAAGACCATGGTTAAACTGTACTGTGATAATTAGGACACCACCAGATTTATTAGTGCTCAATATCAAGATTTGGTTGTTTGAAGCATGTCATTGTTTGTGAGTTTATGCGCAATTGTGTTAACTTGATTTTGGGTTATAGTATAAGTGATCTCTACGTATATTAGAAATTGTTTACTGCAGGTCTTGTTATCCGCCTTTGAATGTCCGCATTGTGGTGAGAGGTAGGTACATACTTAATTCTTTCTAAGGACGCGAGGATTACAAGTTCCATTCGGTCAATCGATCTTTTTTCGTAATTTCTGAATGTTTTTTGCTTGTTCTTTTGGTAGGAACAATGAAGTGCAGTTTGCTGGTGAGATCCAGCCCCGTGGGTGTTATTATTGCCTTGACATTCCTTCTGGTGATCAAAAGGTTGTGATAAGTCCAGTGTATTATTTGATCAAAAGCCCTTTACATCATCTTACGAAGTTATGCACATCGTATCATATAATTCTGTTTTGTCATTTTGTAACTGAAAGTTTGGGCCTTAATATAAAGTAGGGGTTACCATTATAGCATGGCTATGTACTTACGTGATATTTATAGTGTACCAGAGAACTCCTAGAAAAAAAAAGACAGAAAGAAAGAAAATGAAAAAAACCGAGCAGGGCTGGCTCAAGACAATTTGAAGCCTACAGCGATAACTTTAAATATGACTTTTTCTTTTGTCAATTAATAATTATTCATCTTGTTCTTTTAATTCAAATTTTGCCAACGTGTTCTTTTTTATCAATAGTATGGTTAAACCACTTAATCTTTTTTATTACACAATCATCTTAGGAAGGTTAAATTGCTTTTGTATAGACGCAACTATCACTAGTAATGTCAATAATACATTGTAAACAATGCATGAGTTTTCAAAATACTCTAATCTTGTTATCTTATTCAATACTGCACAATAGGTTATTTAAGTGCTCAAAGAGAGAGAGAGAGAAGGGGTGGGGAGTAGTGAATTGATCGATTCTCAATTCTGTATGACTTACATGACAAAAGCACATTTTTAGGAAAAAAAGAAATAATGATGATCGATCAAGACTTTTTTCATATCAAATGTGACTAGTAATGGACATTTTGAGTCTAATTTTATATTTATTTTCACGCGCTTACATTTTAATTGGGTCTGTTTTCTACGCTTGAACTTTTATAGTAATACCGGAGTCTAATTTAGTTATATAATTGTTTTGGTAGGAATTTCAATTTTATTATTGACATATAAAAAAATATGGGGCCTTTATCTTGAGCGGGGCCTAAATTGCCCGCTTCGGTGGCCTTATGGTCTAGCCGGCTATGGAACTGAGAAGTGTAATACCTATTGCATTTCACAGCATAAATAAGGGATGATATCTTCCCACTTCCTAGAGTATAGATGTTGCTTTGAAAGATTTTAGTTACACTTCTTGGAAAAAAAAGGTTTTTTGTAGCACCATGATTAATAAACCAGCTCACAGCAATTGGAGTGGATAATAGTTTGTTGCTGATTAATCTTACTTTGGCTATTGTAACGAACTGTGGTTTATAATGAAATCTGTATGTTTATCTTTTTTTGATGGCTGTTCTAAATCTGGGTTTTTGGACATATTACTATGCTTTCATGGAATTGAGGAAATATCCCTCAAGATATTTAAACATATTTTCCAGTCTTCACCACTTCTAGCTTATTGTTAAGAAGATATAGCTGACTAAGATGTGTATTTTACCTTGGCGGATACAATGGCTGCCAAGTTTGGAAGTGATGTACTAGAGGTGTCTTCCAGTCTGATTTTTGACCAACTATAAATAGATCTACTTACGGGAAAGAGTAGGAACATCTATTAGTCCATATCATTGGTCTATTTGTTACAAAAGGTGAACATCCCCATTCCCCATACCCCATACCCCGAATTTGTAATTGTAGATTTATCAATCTCATTGAGGGTTTGCTTGTTTTACCTGGAGCACGGAGTTACTAACATGGGTAGTTTTACAGTAATGTTACCTTCTCCTGTGTTTTCACTCTCTACCTTAGAATCCTTTTGGTTATAGAATGTTACTCTCACATTCGTCTAAGCTCCTTCCTTCATCGTGTTTGCCGACATTTATTATGTTATATGTTTACTATTTGTTTGCATCTTTTGGTAGATTTGTTGTTACAAAATTGTAATCCTTTTTTAGCAAACTGTATATCTTCCTCTTGTTGGGTGTGGAAATAAAATATATTATAATTCTATGATCACTCCAGCTCTTTACCCAAGTTTTGAGTGCATCTTCAAGAGTTCTAGATTGATGGAGTTCTTCAATGCAGATGTTCAATCGTCAAGTCGTGAAATCAGAAACTGCTACTATTAAGGTACGTCGCTGGGCTCCAGTTGAAGAAAACCTTAACCTTAGTTGAGCCATGCTCATTAACAAAATTCTCACTGATTCCTATATTGGATTTGTATGGCTATCACAGTTGTTTTTAATTTCTAAACTGAGAGTTTCATGAGTTTTTTTCTTTTGAAAGGTGACTTTGTATGGAATCAAGAATATTAAGATCAAATCCAGCCTGGGCCACTGCTGCTGGGGCCAGGGGTATAAATTTTTAAGAGAAGAAGAAGAGCCACAAGATGATATGTCAAAAGAAAGAACTAAGACATGATGCAAAAAATATAAGATCTATTGCAAATTAGTACGGACTCCATACTGATGACTGATTTCAGCAGCTTGTGCATTTTCTGGTTCACCCTAGTGGAGGTGGCTCTAATTTTTAGTTCTTATCAGATTTGGTTTGAAACGTCTTTAGCAACCTCTGGCTTATATTGAATCCACTTGGAGTTGGCATTGAATGAACTAGGTGATGGTAATCTGGTGGATTGTGTTGAATTGTGCTTTGCATATTTTGTGTATTTGAATGATTTTGAAGTAATTAATTCTGGTGCATTCTTGTGTGAGAAGAAATGAAGCCACTCTTTGACCAGTTAAAAAACTAAAAAGAAGAAAGGAAGCTACTTCCTAGGAGGATGGTAAGATTGTACCTGGAATTAATTCTCTGATTTTATTTAATGTTTCCTGTTGTCTTTTTTTCTTTCTTGGGGGGAGGATGTGACAAATTTTTTGAAATGTAAAAGCTTCTTACACTCACAGGTGCGTCAATAGTGTCTATCTTGAGAGGTCTTGTAAAATGGGGATAAGACCGCCTACCATATACCCCTCAATGAGGGGAGCCTCGTGCAACCACCCTTATGTTTTGCAATCTATGGGCATACCAAAATTCTTTGTAAGAAATTATCTATTTGGGGACTTTGGCCTGAGTGCACGGCAGGTTGGGATATATTGCTTAACGTGATAGTGTGCTGTAAAATTTGGGTGTTGCTTAGAGTGGGTTAAGTGGGATGCAGTTTCTTGAGCCATAATGCATCATTAAGTGTGGGGTTCTCTCTCCCTTCTTGTTTGTAGTCATCTTGCTGCAAATTGTTATGCTCCTGTGTGCGATTGTTTTTTTGTGTCTGCTTCCAAAGCTTTTCCTATGTTATGCATGCAGAAAACTACTTCAGAAAAACCTTGCAGCAATGTCTGTGCATTTATATATTATTGGCCTATGGCCTAAGCTGCACTTTGAACACATTTTTGTTGGCATAAATTCATAATTTTGATGCTTTGCCCTTTTCTAATATAGTTTTCCCCTGAATAGTGTCATGATAGGAAAGCCTCTGAGGATGGTTTGAGTAAAAACCATGCTGCTCATAAGCTGAACTTGGTTGGGTGAAGTGGGGAAATGCTCTTTCATAAATGTTGATGTAGCTCGTCTAGCAGAACTTGTGCCATGATAAATGATGGCATGCACGCTTGGAATGCCGTTTTCTAAGAAGTCTTCTAACTACCTTCTTTATTCTTAACGGTAGATGTCAAGAAGTGGAATGTTTAAATTTGACTTCTCTTGTGAATGATTATTAGTTTTTATCAGTTTTGCTCCTCATTTTCCCCTTTATATCCATTTGATAATGTAAAATGTATCTCGACTCTTGAGGTGTAGATTATGTAACTACACACAATATTAAAAATATAGGTTAACTGTTGAGATATAAAATAAAAACATACAACTTTGACATTGGTGTTCATGCTTTATGCTTACAATGGTGAAAATGTTCATGTTTTACATATACGAATTTGCAATTTATCTCAGCAATTTGTATGGGTGTGCAGATTCCTGAACTGGACTTTGAGATCCCTCCAGAGGCTCAGCGTGGATCTTTATCAACAGTATCTTCCATTAACTTGCCTTTCTATTCATATCCTCTGCAGTATTTCTGACTTATGCCTCCCCCACTTCTTCCCTTCCCCCACCCCAAAAAAAAAAAGAAAAAAAACAAAGGCATCATCATCCTTTTATCAAGTCATTTCACGTTCATGAGCTATTCGTCTTGTTCAAAATTGTTATCCATTCCTGTAACTTTGTGTAATTTAGTGATCTTACTGTTAAATATTACGTCTGATAAATTCTATGTTGCTGCAAGAGGTGATAAAGAGGCTAGCAAAAATAGAAACACAATGTCCTTATGGTTATTTCATTTTCTATTCATTTTTTGGGACAAGAAACATTTATACCTTCGATTGATGCTCTTTGTATCTCTCTCACACATGGCTTATTCACTCACGGAAACATCGATATGAGAGGTCGGTCAATATGTGGAAAGTTACCTTGAAAATGGAGTCGGTGTTCAGCATTTTTTGCAAGAATAACTGAGATCATCCTTTGCCTTGTTAAGGAGCTGCAATTTGTCCTCGCTATCATTGACTTCTTATTGTGAGAGAAGTTCTTGCTTTATTAATTGATACATGATACTTGAAAGTCGTGGAGCTCTTGGCATTGCTTATTGATACACAAATACTAAACATAGCTCCATAGTGATTTCCAAAGGAAGAATATCAGATAAGATGCTTGCCCAAAGGTTCTGCTCTTTCTACCATAGGATGATAATGTCTCTTTTCTCTGTTCCCGTAATTGGTCATTAACTTTAACTTTGGTATAATTTTTTTTTTAAATTGATATCCAATATTTTCAAAAAGTATGATTTTGGTCGAACAGAAGCCTGAAGCTGCTAGTCCTCTTTGTACTTGGATTAGCTATTGAAAGTAATTATGTTGACACCTTTGCCTGATTTGTCAGTTCAACTAGGTTTCGTATATTATTTGAGGAGGTTGCCTTAGTTTAGAGCAGCTGAGCACTTTAGGCATCAAGTTGATGATTTTATTTGAGCAAGTTGGTGCTAGAACTTCTGTTACCTTTCCAATCTAGTTACCGTATTTTTTACATGATGTTAAATAGACTATTATCTCTTCTCTTACAGTCATAGTTGTTGTATTTGTTTCTAGGTGGAAGGAATATTAGTAAGAGCTGTGGATGAACTACAAGCCCTACAAGTAGAGCGAAAGGTGCACCTTAGTTTGATGTCACTGAATTTTCTTTTTTCCTCCTTCTTGGGGTACCTCAGTAGTCTGTCTACTGTGCTTTCCAGGAAGTGGATCCTCAGACTGCTGAAGCAATAGACATGTTCTTGGTAAAATTGAAAGCTTGCGCATCTGGAGATTCATCGTTTACCTTCAGTCTTGATGATCCTGCTGGCAACAGCTTCATTGAGAACCCGTAAGAGACACTTAATCTAAAAGAAAATTTAGGTTTTTGGAAATTTGATTATTTGTTCTATGAGTTTATGCTTTAGGTGGAGTTAGGTTTAAAAAACAAATAGTTGTTGCTTGCCTTCCCCCTACTTCCTCTTTTGGGAATGATTGCACAGTGCAGGCTAATATATGTGTGGTTTCTATTGTAAGAGAATTTGATAAGCAGCATAGTTTCATCTGGTACAAAGTAAAGTGCTTAAGTCAGTTTGTGTGTGCCCTATGGGACAAAATAATTTAATCAAGGTCTTCATTTTGATATTTGCGAGTCATTCTTGTTGTGATTCCTCGGTCTAAAATGATTGAAATTATTTCTTCTTTTTTTATTCGATTAGAAAAGATATGTTGTTTTTCCTTCTAGTCTGAATAGAATTCACTTACTTCTAATAGGTTAGCTCCATCTCCGGACCCATCATTGACTATTAAGTTCTACGAGCGAACTCCTGAGCAACAAGCATCATTAGGTTACGCTGTTGATCCATCACAAGTTCGGGAACCTGGTGTGACCACTGAATTGGAGGAAATAAACCAAGTCCCTGACCAATTGAAAAGAGAGCCACATGGATCAGTTGGAGCAAGAGGAGGTCAACGAGCTATTGCTCAGGGTAATAGTGCAGAAATTGCTGAAGCTTTGTTTCGTTACTCTGCACCGGAAGAGGTACAATATCTTTCAGAAAGAGATTTGTTTACATCTGTTTTCTCAAATCCATTTTATTTGTCACACTATTATACTGAATAGGTGATGACTTTTCCATCAACATGTGGAGCTTGTGGTGCCAGGTGTGAAACTCGAATGTTTGTCACCAGTATCCTCCTACTTCTTTGCTGTCATTGAAATGTAACATGGCTGAATGGTTTTGTTCCTTTTTTAATTTGGATATCACAGATCATTTAAAATGACCTATGTTTGCATGGCTTCTTTTGGCCAACCATTTATTATTCTTAGTGATTGGTCTCAAGTTTTTTGAAGATGTATTCCTTCCAAAATCTGTTACATAGTTTTCCTTCTCCTTTTCAAACGTGAGGTGAATCTTCAAGATAACTTTTACCACTGTGAGAATAGCATGCTCATGCTCGAGTCTTGACTGTCTCTCCCTCCCTCCCTCCCTCCCTTTCTCCCGTATACATGTGTAGAATTGGATATAGGAAGTTATGTATCCATAATAATATGCACACATGTAAGCTAGTGTGTCATATGCATACATATGGCACGCATAAGCTTCACCCACATATGTAAGTGTGTGTACATTACATATATTTGCACATTTGTTCATAGTACGTAAGCTAGGCTCGTGTATATGCTTATACATTCCGTGTTTATGTGTGTCTTGCCCGAGTGCCTGCAAATGTGTCCATTGTACAGATCCATGGGTTTGCAGTGTAGGGTGTCTATTAGCAATACAGAATGTTTCCAGAAGGAATAATGCTGAGCGGCGAAAAATGATGACTGGGGCAGTGGTAAGGGCCTAGAAAATATTTTAAAAGCTCATAAAGGACCATTTATAGCCAGAGAGCTAGAAATAGTCAAATCTACTTATCAAGAATAATTTTAATTGTACAACACGCTTGTGCCATTACAAAGGGTGATACTCTTTGTTTCGCACGACACTGAGGCCTATTCTAGACACTTGAAGGACAACCTAGTAACTTGATTTTACCCAACATATGACCCGTATCCTATAAATACAGCACAGGTCCATCAATTATTGGAGGAGTAAAGAACAATTGCCTCTAAAATATCTGACAAAAGAGAGAGAACGTAAAGAAAATAATTCAGTGGTTTATCAGTCCTAAACATCATAGAAGATATAACACTAAACGTTGTCTCAGACATTCTGAAGCGTTTCATTCATAAAATTCCAGAATTATGCTGCTTGTTAGTATGCTCCACATTAGACTGCCTTTGTGCTTGGGAACTTGGAAGCATTGTAAAATTCCCTGTTCCATTTTTAAATTCTGGGAAGTTATCTTGGTGGGTTGCAGCTGGGGTTCAATGTTGGATCTTGTATGGGCTGGGCAGTCCGAAAGATGATTTTACGCATTAAGCAATGCTTGATCTTGATTGTAGTGCACTTTTAGAAGGCTAGATCATATCCTCTTAGGAGCATAGTTGTTAGTATCGTACGATACGCGATACGTATCGTACGGTATGTTACGATACAGGCCTAAAACGATACGGATCGTAGTTATATATCGTTTTTGCGTTGTATCATCCGATACACGATACGTGCAAATTTTTTTTTTTTTAAAAACGATGTCGTTTTGTGATCTGATTTTATTTTTTTAATCCCTATAACCACCGAAACAATGTCGTTTTAGTGGTTAGGGTTACAAAAAAAAAAAACCCTCATTTCTCTCATATTCGACCTTCGCTCATCGCTAGTCAGAGACTCAGAGGCCTCTGGTTTCTCTTTAGCCATCGACGACGAGTGATCGACTGTGGGTGGTGATTGATTGTGGGTGGTCTTCAACTGTGGGTGGTGATCGATTATGGGTGGTCTCGACTGTGGGTGATTGCTGGTCTTCGTCTGTGGGTGATTGCTGGTCTCCGACTGTGGGTGATCGTTGATCGCTACCTTCTTCTTTCTCTAGGTACTCCTTCTTTTTCTTCTTCTTCCCAGTCTCCATTGATTGTTGGTTCTGTGCAGTGAGAAATAATATTAATTTATTTACAAAGCCAAATGTATATATATTTTTTTTGTATAAATTTTTTTTAATCTTGATTAATTTTAATTTTGTGCAACAGTGGCATCACCGGCATTCAATTTTCATATAGAAATGACTAAAAAACTTGCTAATGATCCCACATGGGAACATTGTGACAAAGTAGAAGGATCAAGGTTGAAATTCAAATGCATTCATTGTGCATATGTCTATTGGAGAGGCAGTTCAAGAATGAAAATTATTTGGCAGGTAATCGCAGAGATGTAGCAGCGTGTAAGCATTGCCCTGAGGAAGTAATTGAATTTTTTAAGCAATTATTGAATGATAGGGCAATTAGCCAAGATATGAGTCTTGTGGATTCGAAAAGTAGTGGCAGTGTGGGTAGTACTACTGCTGATAAAATACAACCAACCACCACAATTACTTTGAATACCATGTTGAAGAAAAAGGGTAGGGAAGATGTATGCTTGGATATTTGTAGATGTTTTTATGCTAATGCCCTTCCTTTTAATTTGGTAAAGGATCCATATTTTGTAATAATGTTAGAATCTGTTGCATCGTTTGGCAAGGGATTGAAACCTCCATCGTATCATGAGGTGAAATGTCTTTTTTGAAAAAAGAAACAAATTTGATTAATGGAGGGTCGATGAAAAATTATAAAACAGAGTGGAGAAAGACGGGTTGTACTCTTATGTCTGATGGATGGACTGATGGAAAACATCGCTCTATCACTAATTTTTTAGTGAATAGTCCTAGAGGAAGTGTGTTTTTTAAAAGTATTGATACTTCAGGTATTTGTAAGAATGCGGATAATCTTTTTGAGCTTTTACATTCAATGGTAGAAGAGATTGGTGAGGATAATGTTGTTCAGGTTGTAACTGATAGTGCATTGGCTTATGTAAAAGCTGAGAAGTTGTTAATGGCAAAGAGGAAAAAGTTGTTTTGGTCTCCCGGCGTTGCACATTGCCTAGATCTCATTTTTGACGGATATTGGGGACCTTTCTCTACACAAGGATATAATGTTAAAGGTAAGGAAAATCACAGTTTACATTTAGACATTCTTGGGTGTTAAATCTTATGAGGAATTATACAAAGAAAAGGGATTTGGTGAGAGCTTGTGTGACCAGATTTGCCACCTCATATTTAACTTTAAGGAGTTTATTTGAAAATAAAATTGGGCTTAGAGCAATGTTTGCTTCTGAGGAATGACAGAGAAGTCAATATTGTAAGAAGGGAGATGGTGTAAAAGTGATGGATATTATAGGAGCTGACCAAAATTTTGGGGATCAATCAAGTATTGCTTGAAGTGTGTGTTGTCATTGGTGAAGGTGTTGAGGCTTGTAGATGGGGATCTAAAGCCTGCCATGAGGTATATTTACGAGGCAATGGACAAGGCAAAGGAATAAATCCAAAAGAATTTTTGTAATGTGAAGAAACACAATGAGCCCATATGGACTATTGTTGACACTAGATGGAACATGCAATTACACAGACCTCTTCACGCAGCTGCCTATTATCTCAATCCCGCATAAGATTTAATTTTCTCATTTTTTATATCATTTTATATCTATATATTGTATACTGATCAATGATCATTGTAAATCAGAATAACTATTTTAGGTTTCATTACACCGGTAGTGCGGACTATGAGATAAAAATGAGACTTTATCTGACCATTCAGAGAATGTGCCCAAGTCCTATTGTGAGAGAAAAAGTTGATAAACAATTAGATATCTTTCATAATGCTGATTTGATGTTTGGAATGGACATGACAATGCAGATGAGGAAGAAGAAACAACCTGGTTAGTGGTAACCTAACTTAAGTTAGTTATTTGAATGCAATTGCTTAAGTTAGTTAATGGAGTATTCTATTGTAATTTTTTATAGCCTTGTGGTGGGAATCATTTGGAGGATGTTGTCCAGAGTTGCAACAACTTGTTACCCGCGTCCTTAGCTTGACTTGTAGTGCCACAGGATGTGAGAGGAATTGGAGTACATTTGACCAGGTGCACTCTAAGAGGATAAATCGATTAGAGCAGCAAAGATTAAGTGCATTTGTGTTTGTGAAGTACAATCTTCAATTGGAGGCAAGACACCAAAAGAGAATACTAGAAGGTGATTCCTATGATCCTGTTTCTCTCTCAGATATGGAATCTGATGATGAGTGGATCACTGAAAAAGAAGATGCACTACTTCCTGAGGACACTGCTTGGATGAATGTTGGTGAATGTTTTGAGGTTCAAGAAGGGACTAGCAAAAAGAGAAATAGAGGTAATTAAAATGTAGTGGTTGTTTTTTCTTCTTCTCCATTACTTTGAATTTTTTTTTTTTATATTTTGTATTGATTGCTTTGTAGGGCCTAGAAATTTTATTTTAAACAAGAAAAAAGGAAAGCAAATAGTTCAACTTGAAGATGAGGATGAAGATGAGGATGAACAAATACAAGAAGTTGAAGATGAAGGAAGTGAAGACTTGTTGACATCCGATCACAATGATGATGATGATGCATTTTCAATTGAAATTGAAGATCAAGTTCAAAATGGATGTTAGAAATTTGGATTAGAAGTCTCTTTGGTGTTTAAAGTTTGAATTAGTGAACTATGGTTGTGAACTTTGCATTATAATAGTAGTAGATTATGTTGATGATTTGAATAGTTGGTGGAGTATTAATGAAATGCTATGTTTTTATGAGTGTATGACTTTTTTTTAAAGGTATATATATATTTTATTATTATTTATTTAAAATTGCACCGTATCTTACGATACAATATTTGTATCTTACGATACGCCTTCCGATATACGATTTGATAACTATGCTTAGGAGGTTAGAGGAGGTGTTCTTGTACTTTAGCTGGTCTTTCTTGAGCTATGCACTTTTTTTCCAGTAAAAATAAATATTTTTTGTGAAGCAGAGTTTTATGGGCAGATTAACACTGTATATGAAGCAGAGTTTATGTCAGGAATAAAAATTGTGGCAACAATTTTTTCCTTTATTTATGTCTTGGTAATTGTACCAAATACTGTTCATTTGATGAGCTTAACAATATACAGACATTCCATACTTCCAAGAAGTAATTGTCATGGCCGCCTCTTGTGATACTTGTGGTTATCGCAACTCTGAGGTGGGTTGTAATTCATTGGTGATTCTGGGTTCCAGTAGTGTTGTTTCATTGTGTTTTCCCATATTCAGATGATATTATGCTTTTTGTTGCAGGTAAAACCTGGTGGTTCTATTCCTGCAAAAGGAAAGAAAATTACAGTGTGTGTGGAGAATGTTAATGATCTTAGTCGTGATGTGATAAAGGTATGACATCTTGGATTTTGTTTTTTTACTGTAGTCAACAAAAAATGTTCGTGCTTAAGGATTTTTTAGCATTCTTCCTTGGGTTGCCTTTTATAGATAGCTATACGACGTCGTTTTAGTGCTCTCGTTTCACATATCAGATGACTCAAGCTTACAACATGGAACCTTAAAATTCTGGTGTAACGTGGATTTTGAGCAAAGCAATCATATGGGCTGGATTGCATTTCTTTAATTTTTGATGCACATGGGTTCAAGGATATGGAGGTGGGCCTTCGGATCTTTGCCTCATGCAAATACCCAGATTTATGAAATGTTCAACAGGGGTTCTTTAGCAGTTCAAGAGGTGGCATATTTTTGGAATGTTTTTGCAAGAGGGGGGACTTTCCGTAGGTTTCTCAAGAATTATGTGGAGGAGTTTATAATTGAGGCTTTAGCACACAAAATGCTCTAGCATCTCTCAAAGAGTTACATTCACTTCATCATCAACTTAGTTGTCTAGCAGTTGTGTTTATCAGATCGTAGGTAATAAGATGCAACACATTTTCAAGAAAAAAGGGGGGGGGGGGAGTTGTTGAAGACATCGATAAAGATGTAGGACATTTAGGTTGCGTTTGGTAATAGGGCATTTTTTTTTGTTTTTGTTTTCATTTTTTTGTAAAAAATATATATATATATATATATATATATTTTTTTTTTTTGTGAATGTGTTCTTTTTGTTGTTGCTCCGTTTTGAAAACCAAGACAAAATTTGAAAACATCCAAAATGGAAACATGTAGGAGGCGTTGGAATGACTTTAATGAGGGCCAACCTTCGAGTTTTGTTAGCAACAGACAAGATTTTTTTTTGGCACATATATAAAGACCTCATATATCCCCCCACTCGCTCTCTCTCTCTTTCTTTCCTGCGCAACTGTCATCACTGACTCTCTCCGACTTCACTCCAACGAATGATAGGGGAACATTTTGGATCTCTCACTCCTCTCTTTGTTGAAATTTACAAGATTTGTTTATGGTTGATTAGGGGTTTTCAACGGTTGGGTGGTGGGTTTCAGTGGTTGTTGGTGGGTTTTGAAGTGGGGTTGGGTGGTGGATTTCGGTGGTTATTAGGTGTGGGTTTTGATGGTTATTGGTGGTGGATTTTGCAATGGAGTTTGGTAGTGGGTTTTGGGTGGCGGTTGGTTGTAGGGTTTGCAATGGGGTTTGGTGGTGGGTTTTGGGTAGTTGTTGGTGGTGGGTTTCGGTGGTGGGTTTTAGGGGGTGGTTGGTGGTGTTAGGTGATGGATTTTTGATATAATACCAAATATATTTTTTTATTTTTGTTTTCACAATTTTTTAAATATAAATGCCTATCAAACATGTCTTATATTTTTAATTTTTATAATAGAAAAAATAAAAATTAGTTTTTTTTTAAAACATAAAAACGAAAACGTTACCAAATATACCATCATTTGTAATTCCAATTTTTAAAAGGATATATTTTCAAAGATGTTTGGATTTTCTCTTAGTGTAGTGTTAGTTAGAGGAAAACAGTAGCTTTGAAGCTTACCTTCTTATTGGAGAACAAAAGCGAGAAAATGGAAAGGTGCTAGGTGCAATCAAATTAAAGCGTTAACGAGCAAGGACTTTTGCGCAAGTTGCTTAATTGGTTGCATCTTGCTTTTTGAGCCCAAGCCTATGTTTGCTTAGTAACGTTGAGTGCATTAATCTCTCCTCAATAAAGGCGAAATCCTTCTTTATTTTGAGAAAGAAGCTGGAAAGGGCTCTAACTTACTTTAGTTTGATTGAAGGGGATAGGTTGTTGCTTCACACCAGCCTTATCGCTTTTTCTTACATGAGTGAAAATCGAGAAAGATAAGATTTTAGGGCTCTTGCGGGATTGTAATGGATCTCTGTGAAGGCTACTTGAGATGTCGCCTCGCTTATGAAGCACTACTTTAATTTTTTAGAGCTTTATTATGCAAAATATCTCCCTTTTGAATTAGAGAGATTGTATATGCATATATAAAAAGGAAGGCCATGATAGATTCAGTGAAATGTTAGTACACTTCAAATGACTTTATTTTTATTTTTGTAGAAGGCTTCAAGAGTGAAGAAGGCTTTGACGTCACGCTGAACTAGTGTTGTGAATAGCGAGCCTAGGCCAGAAGCTAAACAAAGCGAGTATTGATCACCTTGAACAGCTCAGGCCGAGGTTTAGTAAAATAAGAAAAAAATGAGTTTAGGCGATAAGGTGAAGAAGTGAGCTAGACGAGAAAACGAACGCTTCACTGTATTTTTTTAATTTTTTCCTCCTCCTCCGCCTTCTTTAACATCAACCAATTTAGTGGTGATATTAATCAATGACGGTGGGACTCGAATCCACATTTGCTATCCATAAATGTTAGTGTCTTTCTATTTAGACGACGTGATTATTTCAACTAATTTTGTTTTTTACTTTATTCAAAAATCGTATGCTTTGAATTATGAATTGGAACGCAAAAAAGGATTTTTATTCGATCATGTCATCTGAGTAATTAATATGGTAATCTGTCTTGTTATGATTAGATGATGTTGAATGCTTTGATTTGTAATAAATGCTCTAGTTAATCAATTTGCTATTTGCTCTATTTGATTAATCAATTTGTTATTTGCTCTATTTGATTAATCAATTTGTGAGTGCTCTGTTTAGGTTGTGTTTGTTAAAACTGAAAGCTGAAAGCTGAATGCTGATTTTGAATTTGTGGACTGTTTGGTATCTACTGAAATTTAAGTACTGAATTAAATCAAACTGTTTGATAACTATACAGAGCTGACGGCTGAAAATAAATTAATTTCCAGTTTAACCCTTCCACTCTTTAATATAAAAATATTTATATAAAATGAGTTTTTCTAATAAAAAATGACAATACATCAAATCAATTTAATTCATAGCATAAATCATAATCACTATTATCATATTGTAGTCTACATTTAACAAACATAATAATAAAATTAATTTAAGTTAAATTAATCACGTATAACTACCAATTGTCATAAATTTTAAAAATTACAACTAGGATACAAATGAAGAGTTTAGTTGTTGAGCAATTTGTTCACGCAAATTGAGCATAAAAATTTGATTAGCTTGTGTCCTTCCTCCTCCAGCTTCCAAGCTAGTTGAAGTATGCAAATTTTGATGGGGATTGCCATAAGCAGCATTGACATCACTAAACTGGTCCAAAAAAGCATCTGTGATATGGGTTTGTCGTATAAAATTGTGTATGCTTATACAAGCAATTACAATATTCCTTTATGCAACAACAGAATATGATATCTTTTTTAATATCGAAAAACGAGCTTTCAATACTCTAAAAACACGTTCAATTACATTTCTTAACTTAGCATGTGCTTGGTTGAATAACTCTTCTTTTGTTCTTGGACGGAGATTTTGAAAATTAGACAACCAATACTGCACATTACGATAGGGTGACATAAATCCACGTATAATTTGTATATGCCGCATCGCATAAAAAGTATTTATCTGCACGAATAATATAAAATAAATTATCTACATAAATATTTTGTAACATTAATTAAATATTTTCATTAACCTGGAGGAAGAATTCAGAAATTATTAGCTGGATCACTCATAGTTTCTTTTAGAACTCTTGAGTCATGTGCTATCCCTTTCCAACCTGCCTAGACAAATGTGAACACAAGGGCAAAATCACATATAGCAAGTACATTTTGAAAACATTCTCCTTTGCCTCTTCCTTGTATGAAACTTGTTCGTCTGGTGGTATAACAGCAGAAATAAGAGTTCCATCAAGTGTACCCACCACTGCACCCTTTCAAAATAAATATTTTAGTATAAATGTTAGAATTTTAAAAAGCTGTAAATTATTATATATCTTATGAAGTTAAAATAAAACGAAAAAATACCTTAAACATTCCTTTGAGCCAACGGTGATGACTTATGTGATGGACTGAATTCATAGTTGTTGGGACAATCATCTCTTTTGAAAAATGGAGCATAGCATATAATACTTCATGAAGTATTTATGTATTGTTTGTGTTGGATGATTGAATCTTCGTTTCACAAAACGATTTCGTATGTTATGACTTAATGTTATGAGAAACATTGCCATCTTCTCTTCTATGGATACATAACGACTATCTTCAAGCCACCCTATATTTCTAAAATGACCACATAAACATATAAAAGCTTCTTTTTTCATCCTTAACATCTCTTAACAATGTCTTGGATTTCCATAAAGTATTTTATTTAAATATCCAGACCCACGAAGCAAACCATCAGTGTCTGGCTTCTGTCCAACATGTTTTTTCCTCAATATTTTGAATATCAAAGAAGTTACAACAACCTTCAATGTACGTTTCTGTTTTTCAGACAACATGCTGTTGGACAATATTAATAAAATCTAATCAGTCTAACATAAGACAATTTGACTTATATATGTCAGCTTCCAAAATAATTAACATTCAAAAATCACTACAGATAATTTCAACAAAACAATGCCATCAATGCATGATATACTTAATGAAACTATTGCAAAAATTATAAAACAAATAAATTTAAACAATCTTTCACATTCAAAAAAGTCATAAATTCTTCCCATAAAAATAATACTCATAACTTTTAGTTATTCCTAAAATTCAAAGCAACTTTAGTTTCTTGTCATTCATTTCTATCCACGTCTTTCTAACTACTTCTGGTTTTTGACGTAATAACATCCACTGCTCCCTGTGTGCTTTACTCTCACAAAAAACACTACACGCAACAAATACAATGGATCACTCATTTCAAAAAAGCTGCATCTCATCCAAATATGATTGCATTCTTCTATACTTGGTCCATCGGCATTTTGTAATGTTTTAAGAACTTCAAATAGTTGTTCATCAAGGTCACTATGTTTACTTTTCTTTGGACGTTTATTGTCTTGTTTTGTCACATCCTTTGGTGAAGAAGGTATCTCAACAGATTCAAAGTCAAGATTAATTGGTATTTGTGACTGCGAGCCGACCATATCCGTTGGCAACCCTTCCTTCGATGGACCCCATGAATTTTTTCCAGTTACTCTAAAACCATCAAACAAAACTTTTAACTCATTTGCATACTGTAGTCCATTATAGCGAAATTGCTTTGCATCTGGATTAGTCTGTAACATAAAAATATAAAAAAGCTCAAGAATTATTTGTGTTATAGTTCTATTAGAATAATTAACAATGAATAACGTAATACCTTTATATCTCGTCCCATTCTGTTGAACTCCAATTTATAGTATTTGTTTCTCGATCATAACCATTTCTAGTTTTAGATATTATTTTAGACCATATTCCATATTTTGTTCTTAGATATTCCCACTGATTCTTCAATTGTTTCTGAGAGAAGTCAACATTTTCCGCTCCTTTAAAGCTACCCTCATATAATCCCAAGATTCTTTTTTCAAGCTACCTCCATTTCTTTCTTTATCAGATGATTTTTGCAGACACAAATCTATAAGATTTTAAGCAAATCTGGATTCTTCCAATTTGTTCTAGCACCATCACTACATAACCGTTTTTTAACAAAATATCAGTTTATATGGTGTTGTTTAACATTGTCAAATTATTCTCGTGACCACTAGTATACAAAAAAATTGATGATTACAAGAATTGAAGAACACAAGACAATTAACCAATAACCAAAAAAAAAAAGAGCAACAAGATATTTAAGGTTTGTTTTTCACACACCAA
>CAUOFW020001085.1:0-138709 GCA_963454935.2 Ilex paraguariensis | reverse complement strand
TGTATTAAATAGGTTTAAAGTAGAAAATATGTGTTGGAGAGTTTGGAATGGATTTTGGTGGCTTAGGAATGGATTGGAAATGGAAAAGGGATGAAGGCAGGCTATGAACAGTGCACTGACTGCACCTTCAAGTGCGATTTCGACCTTGATGCAGTCAATAGCTCTCAAAACTCAAAACATGAAATTTTTAGATCTCTTTCTTATCATTCCATATCATCTTGAATCATCATAATCGGAGCTCGGATGAGAGAGTTATGCCCAGATAACAATGGGCTGTTTTGACAGCCCAATTAGCTTGAACAGTGCACTGGCTGCAACTTTAAGCCCGATTTAGACCTTAATTCAGTCAATATATCTCAACACTCAAAACATGAAAGTTTTAAAGATCTTTCTTATCATTTCATATCATCTTGAATCATCTCGATCGGAGCTCGGATGAGAGAGTTATGCCCAGATAACAATGGACTGTTTTGACAGCCCAATTAGCTTGAACAATGCACTGGCTGCAACTTCAAGCCCGATTTAGACTTGATGCAATCAATATCTCTCAAAACTTAAAACATAAAAGTTTTAGAGATCTTTCTTATCATTTCATATCATCTTGAATCATCTCAATCGGAGCTCGGATGAGAGAGTTATGCTCAGATAACGAAACAATGTTGAAATAGTTCACTTAGCTTCGTTTTGCATTTAATGTCTCCATTTGCATCCTAAATTAAAATATAAGAATAATGAGTACTTTTAGGCTTCAAATAAGTATAAAAGGCTTTAAGAAGCACCTTTTATTACCTTTTATTTGCAAACATCGCAAAACTTCATTAATAGCCGATTCAGATAGGTAAAATAGAAACTTTAGTGTTTCGGGTGTACGTTGACTTGGATTTTGAGATAAATCATAAAAATAAATATTTTTAGGTAAAATAACATTAAAAATGAATCCAAAATGTCTACAAACCTTAGGGTAGTCATATGGATCAAATTGGAGATTCTTAGTGGCAAAATCATAAATTTGGAGAAACCCAAAACAGTCTGTAAACAGTATTTTTCGGGGCTGCTATGTTTTATACTCATTTTCATCTCATTTTTTCTCATTTCCTTCACTCCCCTCACACCCCCACACCTCTTGAAACCATAAAGAGCATTAGAGAGGAAGAAAGGAAGGAAAAAATAAGAGATTCAAGGGTGATTCAAGATCAAATATTCTTGTTCTTCACACCAAAGCTAAGGATTCAAGGTAGGGGTTTTCTCTCATTCACTTACATTGAGACTAGGGTATTTATATATGTATGTTTTGGCTATCAATGGTATATATATGCTATGAAATCATCCCCTCTTAGGCTTTTTGCAAGGATTACATATTTTGAACAAAGTAGGGTTTAATACCCATGAAATCTCCTTTCTAGTTTTAAAACCCTAATTTTTGGAGAGTGATGTATTTTCTTCCTAAATGCTTCCTTTATTATGTATTTCAAAACCTTAGTGCTTTGTGTTGGGTAGAAAAATGATGTTATTGTGATATCATGTATTTTCGTAGTTGGTTGTGGAATTGTTACATGATATATTTTGGGGGATTTTGGATAGATGCTTGTAAATTGAGATGAATGTTGGAATTGTATGCTTGGTTGGGTTGTTTGTGATGCACATAAGTGAGAGGTTCCTTGTAAGGATGCTTACCCCTTCCCAAGAGGTTCCTGGTAAGGATGCTTGAGAAATAATGTAGTGATTGGTGAGAGGTTCCATGTAAGGATGCTCATCCATTTTCAAGAGGTTCCCGGTAAGGATGCTTGAGAATCAAAGGTGAACTAAAGGGAGGTGGAGGTTACCACAAAGTATGCCACCTACCAAAAGAATTGTTGAAAATTGGTTATGGCAATTAATGGTTATTATTTGTATGTGGTGCTCGTTTATTCATTTAAGTAATATTTTTAAATAAACTTGAGATCCTTTTTAAATGTCACTACTTTATTTCAAATTATGTATCTATGTTATGTTAAAATTGAGACCGAACATTTTAAATGCTTTTTAAACTTTGTATGGGTTTGGGAGAATATTTCTATAGAGCTTCGTCCTCAACCCCTATCGCTAACATTTTTCAGATTACCCGCCTGAGGAGGAGGACGTAAGGGTCAAGTAGCCCGCTACTTGGGAGACTCCACTGGACAGGAGTGGATCCTGAGGTGGACGCATAGAGCGACCTCCTTTCCTTTTGTATTAGACTAGGACATTCTTTTGGAACATTGTGTAGTCTAGCTTCTTTTGTTTATTTTGTTGCGCTTCTTTAATTAATTTTTGAGATGTAATATCCATGACTTGGGCTTATTCTTTTGGATAATGTTGTAAATATTCATGGATGACAAATGCAGTTTTGTTTCTTAAGGGATTATATTAGTGCTCTCATGATATGAATGATTTTAGAATGTAATGTCGTCCAGGGTGTGTTTTGGGGTGTTACAAGTTCATCTACACGACGAGAGCTACGCCTAAGTACAAAAAATCGAAGGTTTTGACGAAAGCCAAAATTTTGGAGGAAGCAAGAATTAGAGGTTGTTTCGGGTCTTGAGAGTTCTTTGCTGTTGTTTTATGCTTCAAGAAGTAGGGTTCTTTTCCTAATTAGGTTTATTTTCAACCTAGGGTTCCATATGATATGGATAGCATGACTTGAGATGAATTTTCTTGTTTGATGTACTCCTAGTGTAACTAGATTATGGAAAAAGGGTATAGAAATATGCTAAATCAATTCTAGCATGAATTGAGTTTATAGAAATTACTTGTTTGTGATTTCTTAAGATATATTATAAAATTGAGCATATGATGTGTTACATTATTTTATTGTCTTTAAGGTGTTTGGTTAAATGCCTATGTGGATTGAATGTGTTATTAGCATTGAAAATGTTATAACATACTTGGGTATTGAGAATAGTTAAAATCAATTCTAGCATGAATTGAGTTTGTAGAAATTACTTGTTTGTGATTTCTTGAGATATATGATGAAATTGGGCATATTATGTGTTACATAATTTTATTGTCTTGAAGGTATTTGGTTAAATGCCTATGTGGATTGAATGTGTCATTAATATTAATTTTGTTATAACATGCTTGGGAGTTGATGTTGGTATATGCACATGATATATTGAAATTGAGGTTAATGATGGTAGTTATATGTTTGTGATGTAATTTACCATAGAAAGAAAGGTTGTCGGATATTGAATTGTTCATAATGTACACATGACATATTAAACATAGTTGAGAATTGCACATTTATATTGTATATGCACGGGTAGCATAACATTCGTGGGCATTTGACATGAGTGTGTGTATGTGTGTGCATATTTTTGAATTAAACACCATTCTTGGTATTCGAGACGTCAACTCGGGAAGGTTGAACCTAGATCCGGCTTGAGTTGTATGATTGCATGAAAAACTTGTATCGGGTATAGCAAGAAGGGCTAGATACTCCCTCAGGTGCAAGACTTGATTACTAGTTTATACACTTCCGACAGTGCAAGTTCAAAAAAGTGTAACAGTGTGTGAAACCGGCAGATATATTCCAAAATTTGAATACCCAACAAAGACACATGATTTATTTTAAAAAAAAAATCATTAGATGTGTAACATCAATGACAGGGGCTTGGAATGCCCGGATTCATACGCATGACATTGCATATGTTGAGGGAGCCAGTAAAGACATGGGTTGAGTTGCATGTGTGAGTTTCATCTCATATCATGGCTTGACATTGAGAATTTCGTTGTTGAATTGCATATTCTTGAATAGAGTGATTGTTGCTTGTGATTTGTATGTGAACATTTTATATGCATTTAGGTTGGGGAGTAGCCTCTTTAGGAGATACCCTATTGAGCATGGCTCACTCTTTTATGGGGACAATATTTCAGGTGCGGGAGATGTGCCGGTGGATGGCTCTAATTCGGGCCCTCACTAATGAAGAAAAGTCGAAATGTGGCTTTTAAACTATGCTTTTGTAAAACTAAGATGTAAATTAATTTTTGGGCATGTAATGTATGTAAAGGATTGTAATTGAACTCATATGAACTATGTTTAATGTAAAATTGCATGTTGTTATATGAGTATGGATAAGTGGACCCGGTGTGGTCAATGTTGTATGATTGCACAAGTTGTGTTTTGGGTAGAGCTCTCAGTGCAAAAAAATTCTACTCGAATTTTGTTAAGTTATGGATCTTGATAAATGGGGCATGACAGCGTGGTATCGAGTTACATGGTATCTTCAGGTATTCCACAGGTTGATGGATGATCAACGGGGGTAATTACGGACATCCGGATTTTAGGGCGTCTCATTTATGCATAAGCCAAACTCTACACACCAGATTATCTACAATGTAAAATATAAGACACGCTTGCATATCATATATCAAATATAATGCAAACATTTTGCCAACATAGATTCTCAATAAAATGGAAAAAAAAAAACTTCTATTGATTAATAAAATGAGTTTCACTACAAAAAGTAAGCTTTTAATATACAATTCTATAAGTTGGGACTAGCCATAGATAATAATTACCCAAAAGTTTGATATGCCAGATTTTCCCCAAGTATACAAATGAAATCTAACCACACATGTCATGCAATTATATCTTCCAAAATGTATAAACTAATGATTCAACTTTCCCCTCCCAAGACAATTTTAGTAAATAACCCAATAAACTTCTTTACCTAAAGTGTAGTTATGTCTCCAAGATATTTGTTTCCATCCCCCAATCTTGAATTCAAATCAATAAGTCATACGATTCCCTTTATAATTCAGACGCATCCGGATTCAAAATTTTTAAGTCAATCTTAATATTTTCACATTGTTCACTAACTCGATTAACACTAATCATTTTCTATATCTCTCAAGTATTCATTCTCAATCTATAACCTTGAGCTAGAATTAGTAAACCATGTAATCAATCACTAGTGGATTTCACAACCTCTCTATTCTATTCTCATTACATATAATCTTAAATTCTCATGATTCAATTCGGTATAAATATATTTCTTCTAATATCCATAAAGTAAATACAGACCTCCAAGGATCCTAATAATCTCTCCCAATTCAATACCACCAGATTTCTTGTAACATAATTAAAATCAAAGCAAGACTCCTAATGATTCAAATAATCTTTTTGAATTTAACAACATTAGTCATCATAGCCTTAACAATTATTTATAATCCCTGAGATAATAACAATCTACTAGTTAGTAGGATAACCTTAATCTTTTATCCCAAAAATCATATAAAGTTTCTCCATTCATGTTAAAGCCAACATGCATAGGTATCAACATTGATTCCTCAAAGTACATTCTTCCAATCATCATCACAACTAACTATAAAGATTTTCGTTCCAAGGTTATAATGTTCACTACTCATAACTACGATCCTCCTGTCTACCTATTCAAATCTATCTTAATGATGGATTAAGAGAAACACAAAACTCTATACTATACAACACAACACCAATCATATTAATAGATCTAATGCCCCAATAAAGTTCACACCAAACATTGGGTATCAACCTTATCCCGACAATTGTCCCTTATTTGACCTTGAACTTTTGAACACCTATAGGCTTTAGTCCGAAAATATTGAGAGTAATGAATAACTACCAATAATTAATCAAACTTCTGAGGTTTTCTTATCACAAGTTTTTAAATCTGCATCTATACCATTGACTTCAATTTTTAATTAAAATTACTGTGTGCAAGTCAACTATCAACCCCAAGCTCAACCAAGAAATTACCGGTTGCTACTAACTTTAGAGAGTCTAAGTGTAGTGAACTAAGCCCACAGTGGAATATGACATTTTTGAACAATTAATACTTTCAAAATAACCTTAGCCAACTCTCTATAATATTCTAAAACCAAAATTGGTAACCTCAAATATGTGGTTATAGAACGGTCACTTATCCGTCTAAAAAGCCTTACCACAATTCCTATACTTATGTAACGCCCCAAAAACCACCCTGGAAGGCATTACCTTCTAAAATCATTCATACCATGAGAACAACTAATAAAACCCATAAATAACCGGAGGTCCTTAATTTAATAACATTCAGGCAGAGTCCCCTTTGTTCGGGGAGCTGTACCCAAAACACAACCTGTGCAATTATACTACATTTACCACACCGGGTCCATTTATCCATAAAATATTTACAACATTATCCAAAAAAATAAGCCCAAACCAGGGCTACTACATCAAAAGAATTACATTTGAACTTAACAGCAGAATAAACAAAATACTAAACTTTACATGATTGTACATAATCGTTCCTAGTCTAGCACAAAAATAAACGACATCTCTAGATGTCCCACTCGGGATCCAAGTACCCCTCTAATGAAGCTTCTCCATGGCCCGGCTCGTTAGGACTGAGCTCCTCCTCTGGCCCATAATCTGTAAAATGTTTACCTGTAGGGGGTGAGCACGAAGCCCTGTAGAAAAATCTTCTCAAACTCGAACAAGGTTTAGAAAATAGATAAAAATCGGTCGGTCTCATTTCGTAAATAACATATATCAATTTTTAAGGAAAAACAGGACATTTTAAATAGATCCCTAGTATAAACCGTAACAATAATCAAGTGAAATGATAAAATAAATTTCACAACAATATACCTTTTTTCAAATTTAAGTCATTTAGGAAGGGCGTTTTTCGATGCATTGTCTCATACCAATGCACTGGCAAGACGATCCAACCCATCATCCCATGTATTTTGGTTCATCCCCTTATCCTGTATGCTGGTTACTTCTCATGAATTTACCCAATAATTATACCTAGTCCAACAATCACGATCACGATCACAATCACAAGCACTTTAGGAAAGGGCGTTTATCATCCCAATGGCAATGATGAGTCCCTTCCTAGGAAAAATATATCATCTCTTGTTCGAACTCCAGTGAACGATAATGATCGCATTACCAGATGACAACCCACTACAAGTGTTAGGAAACTATCTTACCCCCACTGGGATAGACTAACCTCTAATACTCTATGGCATCTCTCGATGGCAAGCCAAGTCCATCACAACCACCATACAAATGAGGAAACCAAAATATTCTCAATTCACCAACAATTTCAAATAAATACAAAATCCACAATTTCTCATTTTTCCAAGCATATCTCAAAAATCCCCAAATTTATCATGTAACAATTTCAATAACCAATTAAGAAAAAAATACAAGAGATCACAACAACATCATTTATTACTCAACACAAAGCACTAAAGTATTAGAAATCAAGAACAAATGAATATTGAGAGAAAAATCCACCTCTCATGAGAACAAGGGTTTTCAAAATAAGAAATAGAGGTTCATGGCAATCCAACCATAGCCTTGTTTTAAACATGACAATATTTGCAAGAATATCAAATATCAAATATTTAATAATACATATCTAAGATTTAGATTAAAAAACATATATATATATATATATATATATATATATATATATATATATATATATATATATATATATATATATAGCTCTAGTCTCAATGAACAAGTGTGAGAGAAACTCCTACCTTGAATCAAAGTTCCAAGCCAAAAATCCAAGTTCTAGAGACTTTTTTTCTCCCTTTCCTCCTTTCCTCCTTTCCTCTATCTTCTCCTAGCGTGCTAAATGGTTTAGGGTGAGAGTAGAATGAAAGAAATAGAAGCAAATGGATTAAAATTTGTGTTTTAAACACAGCAGTCCCAATGGTTACTGTTCACAGGCTGGAATTTGGGTTTTCTCTAAAATTACAGTTTTACCACTAAAAATCTCCAATTTGATCCATATGACTACCCTAAGATTTTTCGACGTTCCGGATTCATTTTTGATGTTATTTTAACCTAAAAATATTTATTTTTATGATTTATTTCAAAACTAAAATAAATTTATACTTGAAACATTAAAATTATTATTTTATTCCTCCGTAGTATTTATTCTTACCGTTTTAATATATATGGTTTTTTCTTACATCATTGCATATATAAGAATTACTAAACAAATACATTACTATATTAATATAAACATTTGGGGGTTTACACCTTCAAAGTCTAAGAAGAAAGTACAACATTTTACTATCCAAGGAACACCCTAGTACAGATTTTTGATCAACTTCGGAGAATAAACTGATTTGACTCAAATATTTCTAGTATGTGTGACCTATCTGGTTGGAAAGATATACGAGTTAGGGTTCTAAAAAAAATAACGGTGCACAATTTGGACTTTCCAACAAAGAGTTATGATCAAATTGGTGAAAGGTAATTTGTCGGACTGCTTGGTTCTTCTATACTTGTCTAACTCGAGTTTGGGTGTCTTTTTTCACAAATTCTATCTCATACCCATCTCCAATATAGATAGTATGACTTGTATAAATATCCATGTCTAGCAGCATTCATTAACCAAAACTAAATTACCATCCGTCTCCTAGAATCATTTAAAACAACATGATGTAGAACTAGTATATCCATTAACATTTTTCTTCAATTCCTCTAAGCTAGCTAATTAATGAGAATGCAAAATATTATATTTTTTTCTCTTTTAATATTTAACCTTTTATACTTATTTGGAGCCTAAATATATTTATTATTCTTATATTTTGATTTAGGATGTAAATTGAGACGTTAAATGCAAAATGAAGCTAATTGGACAATTGTTGATAGTTTAGACGTGGGGGTTTACAATCCACCCCCCCTTAAAGAAAGTTTCGTCCTCAAAACTTACCTCAAGTAACGAATAAATGCAGGTACTTTTTTCGCATTTCTAGCTTCGGTTTCCAAGTAGCTTCTACCACTCCATGGTGTTGCCACAAAACCT
This sequence comes from Ilex paraguariensis, assembly GCA_963454935.2. Taxonomy (NCBI): domain Eukaryota; kingdom Viridiplantae; phylum Streptophyta; class Magnoliopsida; order Aquifoliales; family Aquifoliaceae; genus Ilex; species Ilex paraguariensis. The sequence goes on along the minus strand of CAUOFW020001085.1, from coordinate 129,899 downwards.
TCACTAGTCGGATGACTTTGTTCCGGAGTACCTTCTCTTTGGCGTCGAGAATCTTCACCGGTTGTTCTTCATAGGTTGCTCCATCTTGAATTTCAATATCTTCCAAGTCTACGACCGGCGTTGCATCCGATTGACACTTTCTCAACATCGACACGTGGAACACGTCATGTAACCCAGAAAATTGAGTTGGTAACCGCAACTGATACGCCGCTTTGCCCACAACTTTGATCACTTCAAATGGCCCGATATATCTTGGCGCTAACTTTCCCTTCTTGCCGAATCTAAATACTTTTTTCTTGGGTGACACTTTGAGGAACGCGTAGTCTCCCACTTTGAATTCCAATGGTCTTCGTCTTTGATCCGCATAACTTTTCTGTCGACTTTGTGCCGTGCGTAGCCTCCCTTAGATGAGTTGAATTTTCTTGGTAGTTTCTTGAATAATTTTCGGTCCAAACAAACTACTCTCGCCGGGTTCCAACCAACATGTCGGGGATCTACACGGTCTTCCATACAATGCTTCATATGGTGTCATCCCAATGCTTGCCTGATAGCTATTGTTATACGCAAACTCCACCAATGGCAAGTGATCACTCCAGCTTCCTTTGAAGTCCAACACGCAAGCATGTAACATGTCTTCCACAATCTGTATCACCCTCTCGGATTGGCCATCCGTTTGGGGATGAAAAGTTGTGCTGAAATGTAACTCTGTCCCCCATGGCTTGTTGTAGACTTTTCCAAAATCGCGCTACAAATTGAGAATCACGATCCGACACGATAGAAAACGGAACTCCATGCAATCGCACAATCTCACGGATATACAACTGGCTCAAAGTCTCGAATGTGTCTGTGGTCTTCATACCCAAAAAATAAGCAGACTTGGTGAGTTTATCCATAATAACCCATACTGCATTATGCCAGCGTGACGTCCGTGGTAAACTCGACACGAAATCCATGGTGATGTGATCCCACTTCCACTCTGGGATAGGCAAAGACTGTTGTAATCCTCCTGGCTTTTGATGTTCGATTTTCACCTGCTAGCACACCGCATATCATGCTATGAACCTTGCCACATCCTTCTTCATTCCTTTCCACCAGTATTGGCGTTTCATGTCCCTATACATTTTTGTGCTACCGGGGTGGATAGCAAACTTAGAGCGATGATACTCTCCAAATATCTCCTCCTTTAGGGACGAATCATCGGGAACACATAGCTTCTCCCCATATCTCAATTCTCCGTTTCTCAAATACCAACCCTCCATAGTTTCTCCATTCTCTAATTTAGCTCGAATCGACGCTAATTCAGGATCCAAGCATTACAATTCCACAACACTACGTTGGAGAGTAGGTTGAGCCACAAGGTTAAACAAGCATGGTCGGGATCCATCTTCTCCAACCCATAGATCATAATCTCTAAAGGCATCCTTGAACTTCCATTCACCTATGGAAACATTGAGTTCACCCCGAGACATCCTACTAAGTGCATCGACTACTATATTTGCCTTCCCCGGATGGTAGTTGAGTGTGAAATCGTAGTCTTCTAGGTACTTAATCCACCTTTGCTGGAGATTCAAGTCTTTCTGTGTGAAGACATACTTGAGGCTCTTATGATCATAGAACACTTGGAATTTCTCTCCATACAAATAACACCTCCACAACTTAAGGGCAAAGACCACAATGGCAAGCTCTAAGTCATGGGTGGGATAGTTCTGTTCATGAACCTTGAGTTGCCTAGAGCCATAGGCAACCACCTGTCCTCCTTGCATTAGCACACATCCCAAGCCTCATAATGAAGCAGCAGTGTAGACGTCGTATCCTTCCCCACTACTAGGTATAATGAGGATAGGCGCCGTTGTCAACTTCTCGTTCAAGGTGCGAAAGACTAGTTCACACGCTTGAGTCCACACGAATTTTTCTCCTTTCCTTGTGAGGCGAGTCATCAGCATTGCAAGCTTTGAGAACCCTTCCACAAACCTAAGATAATAGCCGACTAACTCCAAGAAACTACGTACTTCCGTCACATTCTTTGGTGGTTCCCATTTCATCACTGCCTCAATCTTTGCAGGATCAACGGCTACCCCTTGTTCAGACACAACATGACCAAGGAATTTCACTTCCTTCATCCAAAACTCACACTTATTCATCTTCACATACAATTTATGTTCTCTCAATGTTTGTAACACAATCGAGAAATGACGTCCATGCTCCTCTTGGGTCTATGAATAAATCAAGATGTCATCAATAAACACAATGACAAACTGATCTAAATATGGCCAAAATATCCTATACATCAAATCCATGAAGGCTGCTGGAGCATTAGTCAATCCGAACAGCATCACCGTATACTCGAAATGACCATACCGTGTACGAAAGGCAGTCTTAGGAATATCTTCCTCCTTTATCCGCAATTGATGATACCCTGTGCGAAGATCAATCTTGGAGTAATACTTCGAACCCTTCAACTGATCAAATAAGTTATCAATTCGTGGCAAAGGGTATTTATTCTTCATAGTAACCCGATTCAACCTTCAGTAATTTGTGCACAACCGTAGTGTCTCATCCGTTTTCTTCACAAAGAGGACTGGGGTTCCCCAAGGTGAAGTACTTAAATGGATAAACCCAATCGCCAACAAATGATCCAACTGCTTCCTCAACTCCTTCAACTCCAAAGGTGTCATTCGATAGGGAGCAATGGATATGGGTTTAATTCCCGAATAAAGATCAATCTTGAACTCAATCTCTCTTTATGGGGTAACCCTGGTAATTCTTCTGGGAAGACATCCAGAAAATTCGATACTATCAACACTACGTTCGTAGGGAATATATCTCGATCATCTCCCATCAAGCTAGCTAAGAAACTCAAATGGCTCCCACCCTTAGCTTTCAAGAATTTACTACCCATAGTAGGAAATGGATGGGAAGAACTTCGGTCATTGATAAAATTGAAAGCTACCCCTCTTGGTAACTGAAATGTAATCTACTTGCGCAAACAATTCATTATCGCCTGAAAAGCGGACAACAAGTTCATCCCGAATATAATGGCATACCCCTTCATATCTAGAGCAACCAAATCCATAATCAATTCGTACTCCCCAATACGAAGCACGCAACCCTTGCAAACCCGGTTGGTACCCAACTGTTCTCCCATAGGCAAGTCAACATTCAATGCATGTTCTAGCTTCTCGAAACCCAATCCCAAATTAATAGCATACGCAGTACGTATAAAAGAATGAGTCGCACTGGGATCAAATAAAATTCGGGCCCAAGAATTGTAGAGAAGAATGATACCTTCCACAACAGCATTGGAGGCATCTTCCTCCGGTTGGGTCAAGGCAAATACTTTCCCCTTAGTGGCACCGCATGGGGCTAGAGCTCCAATGGCCTCTGTTGCTGTAGTGGCTTGTTTGCAGCCACTTGTCCTATCGTTTGGTTGTCCCTTGATGGAAGCGATGGGCAATTGTGTCTGAAGTGCCCCACTCCTCCACATGTGAAACACTGATAGGGGTCTGTAGCTATCCTCCCCAGTACACCTCCTACTCCTCGAGCTATCTGAGGTCTCTGTCCCCCTACATGATCTGGGTGACGGTAGGGTGCCACTCTCTGCACTCCACTGTTACTAGCACCCGCCTGAATTGGACCTCCCCTCATGGCAGTCTGCCTCCTCTGACTGTCCTCCATGTCCCTCTCTACCAGTGTAGCTGTATCCACCATGTCCCCATAGTCACGGATCCTGAGAGCCACAAGCTTCTCTCTAATTTTTAGCCTCAAACCCTACTCGAAACGCTAGGCCCTCCTAGCCTCTATGGAGATGAACTCTGTGGCATATCTGGATAACTCGTCAAACTTCCTTTCATACTCCATCATAGTCAAGATACCCTGTCGAAGAGCGAGAAAATCAGCACTCATCTTATCTCTAACCGACTTGGGAAAATATTTGTCTAGGAAAATTTGGTCAAACTCATCCCAAGTAAGTGCATTGGGGTTCCTCCATCTCTTTACTGAATCCTACCAATGGTCGGCCTCTCCCTCGAACAAGTAAGTAGCCAAGCCAACCCTCAAGTCCTCGACAACTCCCATGCCATCACAAATCTTCCTTATGCGACGAATCCACTTATCCGCTTCTAAGGGTTGAGAGCTCCCTTGGAACGTAGGTGGACGTTACCTCAGAAATTCTTGAAGAACTACCACCCTTCGATCTCCATTTCCATTGCCCGGTACTTGTGCTAGAGGATGCGTTCCACCATTGTGGTTGTGGTTGTTGTTGTTTCCATTCTGGCTTTGCACCAGAGTGGTGAGCTCCCTCAAGCATTGATATATGCCTTGCATGGCATTGGGAGGTGGCGGCGGCGGTGGTGCTTGGCCTCCACGACCATGCCTACGTCCATGTCCGCATACATTTCTGTCGTCCATCTTGCACATCAATTCACAATTTAGTTTCATTGATGTACCAGATTTCCTAAGTATTATTTTAATCTAAAGCATATGGTTCATATAAAATAAGACCAACAATTTCCTTCACCCTAATCCTACATCTCTAGTGGTGATCCATAACCTACAGTTCCCATGTAAGACCTAAAGCCTAAGCTTTGATACCAAATTTTTGTAACGACCCAAAAATCACCCTGTAAGGCATTACCTTCTAAAATCATTCATACCATGAGAATGACTAATAAAATTCATAAATAACCAGAGATCCTTAATTTAATAACATTCGGGCAGAGTCTCCTTTGTTCGGGGAGCTCTACCCAAAATACAACCTGTGCAATTATACTACATTAACCACACCGGGTACATTTATCCATAAAATATTTACAACATTATCTAAAAGAATAAGCCCAAACTAGGGCTACTACATCAAAAGAATTACATTTGAACTTAGCAGCGAAATAAACAAAATACTAGACTTTACATGATTGTACATAATCGTTCCTAGCCTAGCACAAAAATAAACGACATCTCTAGATGTCTCACTGGGATCTAAGTACCCCTCTAATGAAGCTTCTCCATGGCCCAGCTCGTTAGCACCAAGCTCTTCCTCTGGCCCATAATCTATAAAATATTTAACTGTAGGGGGTGAGCACGAAGCTCTGTAGAAAAATCCTCCCAAACTCGAACAAGGTTTAGAAAATAGATCAAAATCGGTTAGTCTCATTTCGTAAATAACATATATCAACTTTTAAGGAAAAGTAGGACATTTCAAATAGATCCCCAGTTTAAACAGTAACAATAATCAAGTGAAAGGATAAAATAAATTTCACAATAATATACCCTTTTCAAATTTAAGTCATTTAGAAAGGGCGTCTTCCGATGCATTGTCTCATACCAATGCACTGGCAAGAAAATCCAACCCATTATCCCATGTATTTTGGTTCATCCCCTTATGTTGTATGTTGATTGCTTCTCATGAATCTACCCAACGATTATATATAGTCCACCAATCACAATCACAAGCACTTTAGGAAAGGGCGTCTACCATCCCAATGGCAGTGACAAGGCCTTTCTTAGGAAAAATATATCATCTCTTGTTCGAACTCCAGTGAACGATAGTGGTCGCATTACCAGATGAAAATCCACTATAAGTGTTAGGAAACCATATCACCCCCACTGGGATAGACTAACCTCTAACACTTTATGTCATCTCTTGATGGCAAGTCAAGTCCATCACAACCACCATACAAATGAGGAAACCAAAATATTCTCTATTCACCAACAATTTCAAATAAATACAAAATCCACAATTTCTCATTTTTACAAGCATATCTTAAAAATTCCCAAATTTATCATGTAACAATTCCAATAACCAATTAAGGAAAAAATACAAGATATCACAACAACATCATTTATTACTCAACACAAAGCACTAAAGTTTTAGAAATCAAGAACAAATGAATATTGAGAGAAAAATTCACCTTTCATGAGAACAATGATTTTCAAAATAAGAAATAGAGGTTTCATGGCAATCCAACCATAGCCTTGTTTTAAACATGACAATATTTGCAAGAATATCAAACATCAAACATTTACTAACACATATCTAAGATTAAGATTCAAAAACATATCTATATATATATATATATATATATATATATAGCCCTGGTCTCAATGAACAAGAGTGAGAGAAACCCCACTCTTGAATCAAAGTTCCAAGCCAAACATTCAAGCTCTAGAGACCTTCTTTCTCCCTTTCCTCCTTTCCTCTATCTTTTCCTAGGGTGCTAAGAGGTTTGGGGTGAGAGTGGAATGAAAGAAATAGAAGCAAATGGACTGAAATCTGTGTTTTAAACACAGCAGTCCCGACGGTTACTGTTCACAGGCTGGAATTTTAGTTTTCTCTAAAATTACGATTTTACCACTGAAAATCTTCAATTTGATCCATATGACTACCCTAAGGTTTTTTGACATTCCGAATTCATTTTTGATGTTATTTTAACCTAAAAATATTTATTTTTATGATTTATTTCAAAACTAAAATAAATTTACACTCGAAACATTAAAACTATTATTTTATTCCTCCCTGGTATTTATTCTTATGGTTTCAATATATATGGTTTATTCTTACATCATTACATACATAAGAATCACTAAACAAATACATTATTATATTAATATAAACATGTGGGGGTTTACACCTTCAAAGTCTAAGAAGAAAGTACAACACTTTACTATCCAAGGAACACCACAGTACAGATTTTTGATCAACTTCAGAGAATAAATTGACAGATATTTCTAGTATGTGTGACCTATATGATTGGAAATATTTACGAGTTAGGGTTCTAACAAAAATAACGGTGCACAATTTGGACTTTTCAACAAAGGGTTATGATCAAATTGGTGAAAGGTAGTATGCCGGACTACTTGGTTCTTCTATACTTGTCTAACTCGAGTTTGGGGGTCTTTTGTCACAAATTCTATCTCATACCCATCGCCAATATAGATAGTATGGCTTGTATAAAGATCCATGTCTAACATCATTAATTAACCAAAACCAAATTACCATCCGTCTCCTAGAATCATTTATAACAATATGATGTAGAACTAGTATATCCATTAACATTTTTCTTCAATTCCTCTAAGTTAGCTAATTGATGAGAATACAAAAATGTCATTTTTTTTCTCTTTTAATATTTAGCCTTTTATAATTATTTGGAGCCTAAATATACTTATTATTCTTATATTTTGATTTAGGATGTAAATGGAGACGTTAAATGCAAAACGAAGCTAATTGGACGATTGTTGATAATTTAGACATGTGGGGGTTTACAACTTATTCCTAAAATTGACACCATATTATGGTTATTCCATCATATTCCTGCAATAGATCAAATCTGAATATTGTACTCACGTTTGGGAAAGATATATCACTTGCAAAGTTTTTCCACCATAAGCCAAAATCATAATTGTGCCTCAATTTCCTAGCTTTTTCAAGTCTTTCCTATAACTTCACATAACCATTTCTATATTAAGCCTTGGTTGTCTTAAGGATGCCCTTATTTTACCTTGTCTGTATACAACAAACGAAATCGCCACACTCCGTTGTTTTTCAAAAGTTTAGGCAACCCTTAAAATCTGGTAAACACCAAAAATTGACCTTATATAAAAATTAATCTTAAATAACCTCAAGGATAGCCCAAAACTTATGCCTCATACACAAAACCTAATGTCTTAAAGATTCATACGTAGCATCCTTTACTAACCAAAACTAAAACACCATCCGTTTCCTAAAATACTTCATAACAACATGATAGATAGATAACATATTCATCCCAAAAAGTACATCAATTCTTCTAAGCAGGCTAAAATTTGTGATTTTCTAGAATTTTCAAATTCATGATTTGCTAGTACATCTAATTCATGATTTTCTAGGCCAAAGGACCATGAATTTCTAAATAAGATCCAAAAAATTAAGTATTTTTCAAACATATCAAAATAAAATGCCCAAATTATTCACAGAGACGTAACAATCAAGATGCATGTTCTATAAACAATATATATTTGCTAATGTAGTAGATATTTGTTATTTATACATACATAAAACAACTAAATAAATTTGCTAAGATTGTCAATTGGATCAACTCTTCTTCTTCTTTTTATCCTTCATATTGTGAACAACACAACATTCCACATCTCTTCACTCCCTTCAACAGATTAGGGTTAACATTACTGGTGGATGAGATTCCAATTGAAGCCTAGCAATGTGGAGTATAAAATGCGATGCCACAATTTCATATTTAAAGCATTAACTGTCTATACATTATCTAAATCATGAGAGCATACTAAAGTACCATTAATAGATAAAAACTATTCAAGATCCAATAACTAACTAGATATATCTCCAAAAGAAACATAAACCAATCCTTAAGTTTACATCCAAAAACCAAAATGATAATCTTCCAACTAACTAGTAAAACAAATATTTCCAAAACATTTTTTCAAATCAACCACAATTAAGAATTTAAAACTAAAAAAATATCTCTAGACATCCATCTCCGGATCCATGTCATGATCCATCTCAGCATCCCAACCAACTTTATCACTTAGGGTCATATCCTCCTTAAAGGCAAAATCTAAAATTATATTTATATCATAGTGTGAGAAAATAAGCCAAGTACGACACCTTCTCAACCCCAAACAAGGTTTTAAAAATGATTAAAATAGGTAAGTCTCATTTGATAAAATAACATATTGTAATTTGAAGAAAAATCAGGACAATTAATGAGATCTCCAGTTTACGATACCAATAGTAAAGTTCATAAAAAAGAAAGAACAATTCTCAAAATAATAATTGATAACCACAAGTATATCTCATCTATGTAGGTAGACTAGCATGAATACACACATCGAGAATATCCTAATCCATACACAACTCTAATAGCCTTTAGATGAGGAAGCAATCTTAATGCCCAAGAAATACCTAAGCTGACATGAAGCTCATTCAACACCTATAGCCCTCCCTTTTTACGACCTGTACCAATCAGATTCTTGGACCGTAGATCCTGCACAATACATCCAGAAGAAGAGAAATGAACCAAAAACCCAGAATCAAATAGTTACTGACTAAAATTAAATTCAAGGTAAGTTGAGGAATGTAATTGACATCTGAAAGTGTAAGGTTAGAAGAAATAATTGTCCCAACACTAGCTATGACATTTAAGAGCCATTAGTGGCAAGTACATATACAAACGGAGGTGAAACAATAGATTTAAATAAAGAAGAATCACTGGATATATGAAATGTGGCACCTGAATCAAAGACTCAGGTAGTTTGAGATATACCTAAAGGACCAAAACTTAACGAACCTATAATGGGAGAAACTGTGAGACCATCAGGCTGATGGAGAGAAAGAAACTTCTACAGTTAATTTACAAGGCGGACTCATTCACTGGTGGTGCAATAACTATTGTATGACGATCTCTAAACTTAAATGGCTGATTTTGAGACCCTAGTGCATTCCTGTTCACAAACTTAGGACTTTCAGTAACCCTTTTCTTGATAGAAATTACACTCATCAGAAGCAGCTCTACCTCGATACTTGTTTTGGAATTAGAGGTCACTTTGGAAGGAGCAACCAATACATTCTGTTTAGGTAATGAAAGAAGACCTTTTTCAAAAAGGGTTTTAAGGCGACCATCTTCATCTAAGAGCTCATTAACAACTGCATCTATTGAGGAGAGTGGGTGACGATGAAGAATGGAACCACGAAGTCCCTAAAAGTCATCTCTAAAGACCAAAAATAATTGCACCTGTGACGCCCCTACAATCGGGGGTCCTATATTAACCCGTTAATCATCCATCAACTCGCGAAAATACCCGTGAATGTCACATAACCCAACACCACAACACAACATCCCCTTTACCGAGATTACAAGAACACAAAGTTTGGGGGAAGTCCCACTTGTATCGGGCACTCTCTGTAACACCCCAAAAGTCACCTTTGACGGCATTACTATCTAAATATCATTCACATCATGAGAGTAACTAATAAAATTCATCAAATACGAAAATTTCATTTATCATATGCAATATCTACAACATCTTCCCAAAAAAATATGTCAAACCATGGTCATAATATCCAAAAGAATATGTCAGGCTATGGCAATTACATCTCAAAAGAATCAAATTTGATTTGCAGCGGAATAACAAAATATTAGACTCCAATGAGTCTCAAAAGGAATTTTCTAGTCTGGCACCTAGGAGAGTATAACCCTAAGCATCTGCCTCGGGATCCATGTACCCATCTAGCGAAACTTCCCAATGTCCCGGTTCCTCAACTCCAAGCTTCTCCTCTAGCACATAATCTAGAAAATATGTTGTTTGTAGGGGGTGAGCACAAAGTTCTGTAGAAAAATCATCCCAAATTCAAACAAGGTTTAGAAAGCATATAAAATAGTCGGTCTCATTTTAAAAATATCATAGACATAGCTTTTGAGAGAACACAGGGGCAATTCAATCTCAAGTTTATACAATAGCAATAAATTAAATAAGGAAATAAACCAATTTCCAACAATAAGTCATTTCCACAACCACCATTTTCACCATAAACCATAACTACCATGGATCTCAATCCACCGTTTGCACAATAAACATTAATCAACAATGTATATCTATATCTCAGGTATGATGCATGATTCGCATGAATAAATACATCGAGAATATCCTAACCCACACACACACACACCCAAATCCTCTCAAGGATGTACAACTTTAGGAAGGCTGTATGCCAACTCATGGCAGTGATGAATCAAACTCAAGAATAGTATACTAACCCTCATCCTTGATACCCGTGAGCGAACAGTGGTTTGGTCCTCACAAGGCACCAACTCCACTACGAGTAGTAGACAAAATTCAAACCTGTACGGAGTAATAAACGCATCTATCCACTCTACAATACCCGGTCAATGGCCACCCATGGTCATCCAAACATCCACAAGAGATACAATATCTAACCAATTTCTCAAATTTCCAAGTAAAATCCAAAATCTCCAAATTTCACATATAGTACCACAATAAAACAATTGAAGAAAAATGCAAGAGATTATCATAAATACCATTTTGTTGTTCAATACAAAGTACTAAAGTTTTGAAATCATGAACAAAGGAAAAATCAAGAGAAAAATCTATTTCTCTTGAAAACTAGGGTTTTGAGTCAAGAAGAAGAAATTTCATAGCTACCCAACCATAACTTTGTTTGAAACATGATAGTGTTTGCAAGAATATCAAGAATCAATGATTTACTATCAAATAAATAGGATTTATAGTCAAAACATACATATATATAAGCCCTAGCCTCAATGTAAGGGAATAGGAAGAAACCCCTACCTTCTTATTCCTTAGTTTGGTGTGGAGACTTGAAGCTTTGATCTTTTCCAACTTGAATCCACTCTTTAAATCTCTTGTTTTTCTCCTCCTTTCTTCCTCTTTAAGCCTCTCTAGGGTTATAAGTGTTGAAATGGGGCTCAAGAGGGTGTCCTTAAGTATTTATAGAAGGCTAAATGGTGCCTTGTACGTGAATCTAAAAGCCAGAATCCGTAAGTCACGTTCGAACGTTATTTAGCATTCAAACGTCCACAGTGAAAATTAGTGATTAACGTTTGAATGTCACTTTGGCTTTCGAACGTTGGTTGCTCCTAGTACTTTCGCATTTTCATCAGAGTTCTACAGAGACCAAAGTACTGGGACTCACTGCCATTCAAACGTCCATTCACATTCGAACGTCCTCCCAGTTTCTGTTGTAACTTCCAATGCAGTTTTGACCTATTTAGAGGTCGATTTGGAACCTTTCATGAAATACACTTATGTAGCCCTAGAAGTCTACTATCCACTGCCAACATGTCAGATCAAATGGACATCAAAATAAAAAGTTATGATCCAAATACTAAACAGTGTCCAAAATCTTTTCTACCCAAATTTTGTCTAAAGTGTGTTTTCACTCCGGAATACTTCCAAACTTCTACAACACACCCTATTACCTCAACTAACATTTTATCTCTACTCTTACAGTCCACCTAGTTCATGCATACATCATTACATATATTAGCATTTCAAAACATAATTGCGTTGCTATATAAAGAATAGAATGTGGGGGTTTTTAATCCACCCCCTTAAAAAAAGTTTCATCCTTGAAACATACCTTAAGTAGAGAACAAATGAGGATACTTCTATCGCATCTCCAGCTCTGGTTCCCAAGTAGCTTCCTCCACCCCGTGATGTTGCCACAAGACTTTCATCAGTTGGATTACTTTATTGTGAAGCCTCTTCTCCTTGGTATCAAGAATCTTCACCAGGTGTTCTTCATATGTTGCTCCATCTTGAACTTCAATATCCTCCAAATCTACTATATGCGTTGTATCCAATTGACACTTTCTTAACATTGAAACATAGAACACGTCATGCACCCCTGACAACTAAGCTGGTAACTGAAGTTGATACGTCACTTTGCCCACATCTTTGATCACTTCAAATGGTCCGACATACCTTGGAGCTAATTTTCCCTTCTTGTCAAATCTAAATACTCCCTTCTTGGGTGACACCTTGAGGAACACATAGTCCCCCTCTTGGAATTCCAATGATCTTCATTTTTTACCCGTATAACTTTTTTGTCTACTTTGTGCCATGCATAGTCTCTCCCGAATGAGTTGAATTTTCTCTGTAGTCTCCCGAACAATTCTAGCCCAAACAAGCTACTCTCTCCAGCTTCTAACCAACAATTCAGGTACCTACATGGTCTCCCATACAATGCATCATACGGTGCCATACCAATGCTAGATTGAAAACTGTTGTTGTATGCAAATTCCACCAATGGCAAATGATCACTCCAACTTCCTTGAAGTCCAACACACAAGCACGTAGCATGTCCTCTAGAATCTGTATCACCCTCTCAGATTGGCCATCTGTTTGAGGATGTAAGGTAGTGCTAAAGTGTAATTCTGTCCCCATAGCTTGTAGTAGACTTTGCCAGAATTGCGCCACAAACCAAGAATCACGATCCGACATGATAAAGAGTGGAACTCCATGTAATCTCACAATCCCACGGATATAAAACTTGCTCAAGGTCTCTAAGGAGTCGGTGGTCTTCCTACCCAAGAAATAAGAAGACTTGGTAAGTCTATCAACAATAATCCATATAGCATTATACCCTCGTGAAGTTTGGAAAAAAGCAGATACGAAATCCATGGTGATGTGATCCCACTTCCACTCTAGGATAGGCAAGGAGTGTAGTAATCCTCCAGATTTTTGATGTTCCACCTTCACCTACTGACACGCCATGCACTTTGCAACATACTTAGCCACATCTTGCTTCATTCCCTTCCACCAATATTGGCGCTTCATGTCTCTATACATCTTGGTACTACCCGGATGTATGAAAAATTTTGAACGATGGCACTCACCTAACACTTCTTCCCTTACTTGGTCATTGTTTGGTACACATAATCTTCCACGAAACTGTAACTCATCATTATGCATAGACCAATTCTCAATAATCTCATTCCTCTCCAATCTACCCTGGATAGCTTCCAACTTGGTATCTAATCGTTGCAACTCCACAATCCTTTGTAGAATAATTGGTTAAGCTACAAGATTAAACAAGCATGGTCTATCCTCCTGTTTATCCACCAATAGGTCAAACTCCTCCAAAGCATCAATCATCTTCCACCTATGAATAACAAGAACATTGATTTCGCTCCGAGACTTTCTGCTAAGTGCATCTACTACCACATTAGCCTTCCCCAACTGGTAGTTGAGTGTGAAATCGTAGTCTTCTAGATACTCAATCCACCTTCTTTGCCGAAGATTCAAGTCTTTCTATGTGAAGATGTACTTGAGGCTCTTATGATTTGAAAAACACTTGAAACCTTTCTCCATACGGGTAACACCTCCATAACTTAAGAGCAAAAACCATAATAACAAGCTCTAAGTCGTGAGTGGGATAATTCTGCTCATGGATCTTTAGTTGTCTCAAGCCATAAGCAACTACCTTACCTCCCTACATGAGCACACATCCCAAGTCTCGTAACAAAGCATCGGTATACACATCATATCCCTCCCCATTGCTCGAAATAATGAGGACAGGAGTTGTTTTCAACTTCTCCTTCAAGGTGCGAAAGACTCGTTTACACGCTTGAGTTCACAAGAATCTTTCCCCCTTCTTTGTAAGGCGAGTCATTGGCATCGCTAGTTTTGAGAATCCTTCCACAAACCTCCGGTAGTAGCCTGCTAATCCCAGGAAACTTCGTACTTCGGTCACATTTCTCGATGGTTCCCATTTCATCATGGCTTCAATCTTTGCAGGGTCAACAACTACACCCTGTTCTAACATAACATGGCCAAGGAATTTCACTTCCTTCATCCAAAACTTGTATTTACTCATATTAGCATATAACTTATGCTCTCTCAAGGTCTGAAGCACAATCGAGAGGTGGCGTTCATGTTCTCCTTGTGTCCGTGTATAGATTAATATGTCATCAATAAACATAATGACAAACTGATCTAGATACGGACAAAATACCCTATGCATCAAATCCATGAAGGCTACTAGAGCATTAGTCAATCTGAACGGCATTACTGTATATTCGAAATGACCATACCGGGTACGAAATGCTATCTTAGGAATATCCTCCTCCCTAATCCACAATTGATGGTACCCTGTGTGAAGATCAATCTAGGAGTAATACTTAAAACCCCTCAGCTGATCAAATAAATCATCAATTCATGGCAATGAATATTTATTCTTCACTGTCACTCGGTTCAACCTTCGGTAATCCGTGCATAACCAAAGTGCTTCGTCATACTTTTTCACAAAGAGGACCGGGGCTTCCAAAGGTGAAGTGCTCAAACGGATAAACCCAATGAGTAGGAGATGGTCCAATTGTTTCCTTAGCTCCTTTAACTCCAAAGGTACTATCCGATAGGGAGCAATGGATATGGGTTCGATTCCCGAATTGAGATCAATCTTAAACTCAATCTCTCTTTGTGGGGGTAACCCAGGTAATTCATCTGGGAAGACATCCAGAAAATCCAATACTATCAACACCACATCTACATGTGATCTATCCCCATCATCTCCAATTAAGCTGGCCAAGAAACTCAAATTACTCCCCGCCTTAGCTTTCAAGAATCTATTTCCCGTAGTGGGAAATGGATGGGAAGAATTTTGATCATTAATGAAGCTGAAAACTACCCCTCCCAACAATTGAAATGTAATTTGGTTGCGAAAATAATCCATTACCGAATGGAAGGTGGACAACAAGTTCATCCCAAATATTATGTCATACCCCTTCATGTCTAATGCAACCAAGTCTATAATTAATTCTTGTTCCCTAATTTGAAGAACGCAACCTCTACACACCCTTCTAGTATCCAACCATTCTCCCGTAGTCATGTCAATATTCAAGGCATATTCTAACTTCTCAAATTCTAATCCCAAATTAAGAGCATATATAGTGTGTATAAATAAACGAGTCACACCGGGATCAAACAAAATTCGGGCCCAAGAATTGTAGAGAAGAACAATACCTTCCACAACTGCATTGAAAACATCTTCCTTTGGTTGAGTCAAAGCAAAAAACCTTCCTTGATTGGCACCGCCTAGGACTAGAGCTCCTAATAGTCTCTGTTGTAGTGGCTTCTGTAGTGGTGGCTTATTGGCATTCACTGGTCCTATTGCTTGGTTGGTCTTTGGTGGAAATAATGGGCATTTATTTTTAAAGTGCCCAAAACCTCCACATGCGAAGCATTGACGTGGGTCAGTGTTTGCTCTCTCTAGTGTGCCTCCAGCTCCTTGGGCTATCTAAAGTATCTGTCCAACCGCTTGGTCTGGGCGACGGTAAGGTGCTACTCTCTGCCCTCCACTACTACTAGCACCTATCCAGATCGAACCTCCCCTTGCGTAGTTCTGTTGTCATTGGCTGTCCTTCGTGTCTCTCTCTACCAGTGCAGCTCTGTCAACTAGATCCCTATAGTCCGGGATCTTGAGAGTCACAAGCTTCTCCTTGATGGCAGGCCTGAAGCCTTCCTCAAAGCGTTTGGCCCTCCTGGACTCAGTAGATATGAACTCTGTGGCAAGATAGCTCATCAAACTTCCTCTCATACTCCGTCACCGTCATACTACCCTGTCGTAGAGCTAGAAAATCAGCACTCATCTTGTCCCTGACAGATTTAGAAAAGTACTTGTCTTGAAA
The DNA here is from genome assembly GCA_963454935.2 of Ilex paraguariensis. NCBI lineage: Eukaryota > Viridiplantae > Streptophyta > Magnoliopsida > Aquifoliales > Aquifoliaceae > Ilex > Ilex paraguariensis. The sequence goes on along the minus strand of CAUOFW020001085.1, from coordinate 113,727 downwards.
GATTTGATCAAACTCCTCCCAGATAAGGGCATCTGTGTTCCTTCTTCTCTTCACTGAGTCCCACCAATGGTCTGCCTCTCCCTCGAACAGGTATGTAGCCAAGCCAACCCGTAAATCCTCGGCTACTCCCATGCCATCACATGTCTTCTTTACCCAGCGGATCCATTTATCCACATCCAAGGGGTTAGAGCTTCCTTAGAAAGTAAAGGGTGTTGCCGTAGAAATTCTCGAAGAACCACCATCCTTCGATTTTTATCCCCGTTGCCCGATACATGAGCTAATGGATGCACCCCATCGTTGTGGCTGTTATTTCCATTCTGGTGTTATACCAGAGTGGTTAGCTCCCCTGTCCACATCCATGTCCACCGTCCATCCTACACATCAATTCAAAATTTAATTTTTTTGATGTACAAGACATCCAAACTATCACTTTAATCTAAAGCATAAGACGTGTGTAAAATTTATATCAACAATATTATTCAACCTAATCTTACCCCTCTAGTGGTAATCCATAACCTACAACTCCTATGTAAGACCTAAAGCCTACGCTCTGACACCAACTCTATAATGCCCCAAAAGTCACCTTGGACGCCATTACTATCTAAATATCATTCACATCATGAACGCAACTAATAAAATTCATCAAATAAAAAAATTTCATTTATCATATGCAATATGTACAACATCTTCCCAAAAGAATATGTCAAACCATGGCCATAATATCCAAAAGAATATGCTAGGCTATGACAATTACATGTCAAAAGAATCAAATTTGACTTGCAGCAGACTAACAAAATATTAGACTCCAACAAGTCTCAAAAGAAATTTTCTAGTCTGGCATCTAGGAGAGTATAGCCCTAAGCATCCACCTCGGGATCCACGTGCCCATCTAGCGGAACTTTCCAATGTCCCGGTTCCTCAACTTCAAGCTCATCCTCTAGCACATAATCTGAAAAATATGTTGTTTGTAGGGGGTGAGCACAAAGCTCTATAGAAAAATTCTCCCAAACTCAAACAAGATTTAGAAAGCATATAAAACAGTCGGTCTCATTTTACAAATATCATAGACATAGCTTTTTAGAGAAAACAGAGACAATTTGATCTCAAGTTTATGCAATAGCAATAAATTAAATAAGAAAATAAACCAATTTCCAATAATAAGTCATTTTCACAGCCACCATTTTCACCATAAACCATAACCACCATGGATCTCAATCCATTGTTTTCACAATAAACATTAATCAACAATGTATATTTGTATCTCAGGTATGATGCATGATTTGCATGAATAAATACATCGAGAATATCCTGGCCCACACACACACATACCCAAATCTTCTCAAGGATATTCAACTTTAGGAAGGGCTATGCTAACTCATGGCAATGATGAATCCAACCCAAGAATAGTATACTAACCCTCATCCTCAATACCCGTGAGCGAATAATGGTTTGGTCCTCACAAGGCACCAACCCCACTACAAGTGGTAGGAAAAACTCAAACCTGCACGGAGTAAGAAATACATCCACCCACTCTACAACCCGGTCAATGGCCACCCATGGTCATCCAAACATCCACAAAAGATACAATATCTAACCAGTTTCTCAAATTTTCAAGTAAAATCCAGAATTTTCAAATTTTACATATAGTATCACAATAGAACAATTGAAGAAAAATGCAAGAGATCATCATAAATATCATTTTGTTGTTCAATAAAAAGTACTAAAGTTTTAAAATCAAGAACAAAGAAAAAATCAAGAGAAAAATCTATTTCTCTTGAAAACTAGGGTTTTGAGTCAAGAAGAAATTTCATGGCTACACAACCATAACTTTGTTTGAAACATGATAGTGTTTACAAGAATATCAAGAATCAATGATTTACTAACAAATAAATAGGATTTATAGTCAAAACATACATGTATACAAGCCCTAGCCTTAATGTAAGAGAATAGGAAGAAACTCCTACCTTCTTCTTCCTTAGTTTAGTGTGGAGACAAACTTTGATCTTTTCCAACTTGAATCCACTCTTTAAATCTCTTATTTTTCTCCTCCTGTCTTCCTCTCTAAGCCTCTCTAGGGTTATAAGTGTTGAAATGGGGCTCAAGAGGGTGTCCTTAAGTATTTATAGAAGGCTAAATGGTGCCATGTACGCAAATCTGAAAGCTAGAATCCATAAGTCACGTTCAAACGTCATTTGGCGTTCAAACGTCCACATTGCAAATTAGTGATTAACGTTCGAACGTCATTTGGGATTTTGAACGTTGGTTGCTCCCAGTACTTTTGCATTTCCATTAGAGATCTCCAAAGACCAAAGTACTGGGACTCGCTATTGTTTGAACGTTCTTCCAGTTTCTTCTGTAACTCTCAGTGCAGTGTTGACCTATTTAGAGGTTGATTTGGAAACTTTTCATGAAATACACTTTTGTAGCTATAGAGGTCTAATATCTACTACCAAAATTTCAGATCCAATGAAAATCAGAATAAAAAGTTATGATCTAAATACTAAACAGTGTCTAAAATCCTTTCTACCCAAATTTTGTCTAAAGTATGTTTTTACTCTGGAATACTACCAAACTTCTACAACACACCCTATTACCTCAACTAACATTTTATCTCTACTCTTACAATCCACCTTGTTCATGCATAAATCATTACATATATTAGTATTTCAAAACATAATTACGTTGTTATATAAAGAATAGAATGTGGGGATTTACACTCTCAAATGCATAACATGTGTATACTTCATCATATGACTCATCCAAGGTTCAATATACGTTAATTTATTCTCATTTATTGTCCATTTATATCATTTAAACAAAAGAATTCAAGACCCATAGGCATAGCAAAATATTTCAATATTTGAGATTTTAATAAAACCTATCGGTAGAAGATGTGCAAGATCTACCAGTAGAAAAAGGCTACTAGAAAAGTTCTACCGCAAAACATGATGTTCTACAAGTAGGTTTAGCCCACTAAAAAAGTTCTACAGGTAGAAGAACTCTTTGTTCAACCGGTAGGTCTTACCAATTTTTTCCCGTTTCTATCTTTTTTCAATTTCAATCCATTCCAAACTTGTACAACGACAACCCAAACTCATATAACATCATTTTAAACAAAAATACAGGTCATATGAGTTCTCTTTACAATCCATTACAATATTACATGTTCAAAACTCAATAACATAATAGTTTTTACAAAAACATGTTTCAAAATCTCAATCTCAGCTTTTCTTCAACAATGAGGGCCCGATTGTGAACTGTTCACCGGCGCATATTCCCCACCTAAAATATTGTCCTCATAAATGATGAGCCACGCTCAATAGGGTATCTCCTAAAAAGGCTACTCCCCAACCTAGATGCATATGAAATGTTCACATGCAAATTTAACAAGTAACAATCAATCCACTCAAGAATATGAAATTCATAATGAATTCTCTATGTCATGTCATGTTATGAGATGAGACTCATACATACAACTCAACCCGAGCCTTTATCGGCTCCTATCACCCATGCAATACTATGAGTATAAAATTGAGCATTCTAAGCCCTTGTCATTGATGTTGTACATCCAATGTTCTTTTAAAAACAAACCGTGTGTCTTTGTTGGGTAGTCAAATTTTGATATCTCACAGCCGAATCTGCACAGCGATACACTTTTTTTGGACTTTCACCGGTAGAAATATATAAACCAATAACCGGGTCTTGCACCCGAGGGAGTATTTAGCCCTTCTTGCTATACCCAACACAATTTTTTCATACAATCATGTGACTCTATCTAACCTTGGTCTGACTGTACTGATGTAAAACCCGAGTAAATTTAAAATTTTTATGAAAAAGGGAAAAATATTAATTTGTCATTACAGTATGGGTTGTAAACCTAAAATTTTCTAGAACTCAGATGATGGAATGGACCTCACCGTTAGATTAATCTTGCGAAATTTATTTATCCCATCAAATTTCATCAAATTCTGAGACAGATTTTTTACGTTTTACGAGACGATCGAGTCTCGAGTGACCCAAAAATAAGATTTTTAATACAAATTCGAAAGTTAGAAAATAATTTAAGGCAAATTAAAATAAAATTATTTTAAACTTGAACCGAGATGAAATTTAATCGTTTCGAGGCAAAAACGGACCCAAAAAATAGAGGGTCGTGTGGCGTATTGTGGGCCAAGTATTCTAACGCTATAAATAGGGAAAAAAATCTGACTTTTTTCCCATTGGATCAGCCAGTTTCAACGTGAGAGAGGAAGAGAGGGAAAAAGAAGAAATCTCTGCCTTCTCTCTACAATCTATAAGATTCTAGTGCTCGAATCCACTCGGGCCAAGAACAAAAGTTGCTCCACTCGTCGAGGGCTATGCGACCACTCCAAAAACGACGAATTTCACCGAAGTTCCAAATCGAGCTTGAGAAAATCAAGGATTTTGGGCGAGATTGGAATTCTTAAAGGCTTCTACCAAGTGGTTTATGCTTCAAGGGGTAGGGTTCCTTCCTACTTAGGTTTATTTACAACCTAGGATGCTTATATAAAGTGGGTATGTATAGGATGCTATATCACTTGTCTATTATGGTGGATTTAATGAAATAGGTAGAATGAATTTTATCTTGAATTGGGTATGTGAATTTGACTCAATATGATTCATGGAAATTGGTGTTATTGCTATGTGCTTTAATTATGTCTTGTGAATAAAGTGTGTTATTGGCATATAATACGTAATAATGTGCTTGTGATTTATGGTTGGATATAAAAATGTTGATTTATGCTTATAGATACATCGATATTGTGATGGAATTGGTATTATATGCCTTGGATATAAATTGTCATGGAATATGTTTAAATGTGGTTAATTTTGCTCATGTGATATTCTTTACATATGGGCATGACATTGAGATTGCAATGATGCATTACATTGCATTTGCACAGGAACATCGCATTCATGGGCATCGTCATAGGTGTGGGCATGCGTGCATGTGTTGGATCAAACACCATACTTGGTGGATGATACGTGGACTCGGTACCGTTGGACCAAGGTTCAACAGAGTCACACGGCTACATGAAAAACTTGTGTTGGGTATAGTAAGTAGGGCTAGACTCTCTCTCGGGTGCAAGACCTGGCTACTGGTTTATACACTTCCTACGGTGCAAGTCCAAAAAAGTGTACAGGTTTGCAGAGCCGGCGGTTAGACACCAAAAGTCCGCTACCCAACAAAGACATATGATTTTGTTCTAGAAAATAGTCATCTGATGTGTAACATCCAACAATGACTTGGTTTCATAACCATATGACTTTATTTTAAAATGATCATTGAATGTAATTCATCAATGACGAATTTTTCATACATTGGCATTCCATTGTGTGGAGGGAGCCGGGAGGGCTCGGGATAAAGGGCATGAGTAAAACTCATCTCATTTAATGGCATAACATGATAGAAATCCAACATTGAAACGCATATTATTGTGTTGAGCTGGTTGTTGTTTGTTGAATGTTGCATATGGCATTTCATATGCATCTAGGTTAGGGAGTAACCTCTTTAGGAGTTACCCTATTAAGTGTGGCTCACCCTATACGGGAACACATTTCAGGTTCGGGGTTTGTACCTGCAGGAAACTCTCATTTGAGACCTCCAAGATGAAGAAAAGGCCGACTTGTGGCCTTGAATCCATTTTTGTAAAACCATTGTATAAATTTGGTGAAAATTATGTTTTGGACTTGTAATCATATGGAATTAATTGTAATAGATCTTGTATTTATTAGGTTTTATGTGAAAAACCTTATTAAGCATATTTTGGATGGTGTTGAAATGGTTTTGAATGGGTTGGGAAATGAAAAACAGGTGAAACAGACATTTTTGGGCAAAACCTACCGGTAACACATCAACCTACTGATAGAACTAGTACAAATAGGTGTTGTCCAGAGGGCAAGACCAACCAGCAGAACATTAACCTACCAGCAAAATTTTTCCAATAAGTAAAACCTACCGGTAGTTTGTTAAAACCTATCAGTAGAACTTTTCTAGTGAACAAAACCTACCAGTAGCTTTATCAAAAATCTAATTTTAAGAATGCATTGCCACGTTTTTGGGCTATGTGTTCTTTGGTTCCAAGGATATAAATGAACATCAAATGAGTATAAATTGTAGCATATTGGACCTCGATTGGGCCAAATGGTAATAACATACACGAGTTAAACATGTAGATTATAATCCCGATTAAGGGGATGTGATAGACATGATGTCGGGTTATGCGACAATCACGGGTATTTTCGTGGGATGACGGGTGATCAATGGTTGAAAAATGACCCCCGATTTTAGGGGCGTCACAACTGAGCCCACTTATCAACCACCAAGAATGGTGTTTGATCTAACATGCACACATCCACACACATGTTAATGTCCATGAATGTGATGTTTTCCGTGCGTATACAAATGTATATGTACAATTGTAATTCACATCATGTTCAAAATGTCATAAGTACAATATGAACAATTTCAATCTCCAATCGACATACTACATGGTCAATTACATAAATATCATACAACCACCATCAATAGCTTCAATGTCAATATATTGCATGCATATACCAATATTTTTCAACATCAATTTCTAAGCATGTTATAACGTAGTCAATGTAATGAACACACTTAATCCACATAGGCATTTAATCAAACACTTTCAAAACACCAAATCATGTAATCACATAAAATGCCCAATTTTATCACATGACTCAAGAAATCACCTCAAGTAATTTCTACATACACAATTCAAGGTAGAATTGATTTTACTCATTTTCATATTCATTTTCCACATTTCAACAACAATAGGCAAGTACTAAACATGAGATTACATCTCTAACACCCTACCCACTTCATATTTCAAACCTAAGTTGAAAATAAACCTAGTTAGGATGAAAACCCTACCTCTTGAAGCATAAAACAAGTTGTAGAACCTTTAAGAACACCAACCAAGATCAACCCCTTTGATTTCTCCAAAATCTCATCTCGAAAACTTCGGTGAAATCCTTTCTTTTAAGTACGTATGCATAGCCCTTGTCAAGTAAATCAACTTTAATTCTTGGCTTGGAGGATTCCAACCAATGGAACTCCGTAGATTGTTGAGAGAAGTTGGTATTTTTCTCTTTTTCCCTCTCTTCCTCTCTCCAATGAAACCCAGCAAAATGTGTGAGGAGAAAATTTGATTTTCCCCCCTTTTTATACCCTTTAGGTGCTTGGTCCACATCACGCCACACGTTCCTCATTCCCGAGTCCGATTTTATCCTGAAACGATTAAATTTCGTCTCGATTTAAGTTCAAAATATTTTTATATGAATTTTCTTTAAATTATTTTCTAATTTTTGAAATTTAATTCTATGTCTCATTTTTGGGTCACGCCACCCCCGATCATCTCGTAAAATATAAAAAATTTGATTGTCTCAAAATTTGATGAAAATTATCTAGGTAACTAGATTTTGTGAGACGAATCTAATAGTAAGGTCCATTTCATCATCCGAGTTCTAGAAAAATTTAATTTTTCAACTAGTACCATAGTGGCAAGTCATCGTTTTGCCATTTTTTATAAAAAAAAAATCAAATTTACTCGATTTTATAGCACCAACCTATGCTCCTTTCTAAAAATGCGATATATCAGATTAGTGCTCAACTCAATGGGTTCAATAAGTGCTAGTTGATCCCAACATTCAGTCATAACTGAATAGAATTCTTTTATGTTTTTGTCCCACTGACAAACATCTTGAATCTCATGCTCTAGTTGATACCTCTTTGCAAAATTAGACTGGAGAAAGATTGTGGTCAAATAATCCCAAATTTTCTTGGTTGTGCTAAACTTGGCTAGATGAACCCCAATAGTTTGATTAACTGAATTATTGATCTAGATAATAATTTTTGCATTGTTGATATCCCAAGTGCTTTTTAAATCAGTGTACTTTTCTACATTAGTATCAATTGGAGTCTATGCAGCGCCACTAATATAATTCCACATGTCTTTTCCCAACAAATTTTCTTCCATAACATAAGCCCAGTAAACATAATTTTCACTTGTTAATCTCACACTAATGACTTGACATGAATCAAAATTTCCACTTGTCATGGGTCAAAAAAGGAGCTCTAACAATTAGCAAAAGGAAAATGCCATTTGGACCTAATTTGAAGACTTAATCTAGAGACCTATTGATGTACAATCATTGGATTGGTTGTGGCCTCCATCTAACCTTTGAATTCAAACCTAATCCAATGGTTACATTGAAGTCACATCATTAGGTCCCCAAATTAGGTCCTCAAATAAGGTCCCTATAACATTGCTCTTAGCAAAATACACTCAAACAAATCCCAACAACAACCCAAAGTCAGAGAGTCAAACCAGCAAAACCCAAAGAAAAATACACTGAAAAGTTAGAGAGCCAGCAACCCATAAATCCAACCAAGCCAGCAACAAAACAACAATAACCCAAGCCAAAATTAAGCCACAGATATGAGAATCAGACAAATTAGGAAGAAATAGCTACAAAGGATCAACCCAACAGCAAGGAAGAACAGCCAAAGCTACCGAACAGAGTGCTAAACCCAAGATCAATCCTATATTTAAACCAAATCAACTCCAAATGCTTCAAAAAGTGTTAAAGGATCATTCACAGGTCTAAATAGACCCCTATAAATTGAATGTTGACCCTTAGATTCAAAGAAATCTCCCAAAAATTCAAATCGAAGAATTTCGACAAAAATTCTTAAAAAATCTTTCAAAAATCAAAAGTCTTACCAGATGGCCTTGAAATCCAAAACCAAGCGTACCATTGACAATCCCATTCAAAATCAAGTGGATAGGTCATCTTTCTTGATCCAAATTGTTGATGTCATCTCGTCCAATGATGATGTCATCAAGTTTGACGATGATGTCAGCCCTAAGGCTTTGTTAGAAATTTTTTCTTGTTGAGTTCTATAATGCTTTAACTGCGTTTAGGCCTTGTGTTTAGAGATTGTAACGTGCTCTGATACCATGATAGAATAGATCAACAAATATAAGAATTGAGATAGTAGAAAAGAGAAAGAGAAAAATATTATTAAACTAAATGAGTTTGTTATTCTAATTAACCTAGAATTACACAAAATAAGTCTATATAGCAGGGCAACACAATATAAAGCAAATGCCTAAACAACCCTTAGTATTAATACTCTAACAATAATAACTATAAGGGACAGCTCAAGTGGTAACATGGACAAAGGGTAAATCCAGACGTTCTGAGTTCGAATCTTGATAACCCATTGGGGCCAAACCAAAGAGGGGATTAGTAGAGGCGGGCGTAAGTTGATTCGGACCCCCTGACCGCTAAATAAAAAAAACATAAGATAGTAGAGGTAATAAATATAAGAATGAAATAATTGTTGATATTTTAATTAACATCCTTCATTAAGAGAATTTTTATCAAGCGTTATTTTTAGGGAGAATTACACTTAGACCTCCTGAAATTTGTCACTTAATAACTCAAACCCTTGATATTTAAAATATTACGTACAAACCCTCTAAGGTTTGAATGTGAGTAACATTTGGACCCCTACCGTCAAATGTCCATTAGTATACCGTTAGTAAATTATACCCAAGTCCCTTGAAATTTGTAAGTGCATAATACTTAGATCCTTTAAGTTTAAAATATTATATTTATGACAAAAATACTTTAATTAAATATATAATATTAAATATTTTAAATTTTATAACAAAAATGCATGTTTTATTATATTATTTATTGAAATAAAATTAAAAATAAAAAGTCAATTTATTCTTAAAAAATCTTAATTAGTATACAATTATAGTTTTTAGTATTGTACAAAACACGATATGTATCATATGATACATCGCGATACAGAGGTAAAACGATACGAATTGGAGTTTTGTATTATTTTTACGTAGTATCGTCTGATATGCGATATGTTTTTATAATACGATATGTATCGACTGATACGAACGATACACGAAGTCTCTGTTTTTTTTTTTTTTTTGGGATTAGAACGTAGAGTAAATCAACAAAAACAAAGATGAAGAGAATAATTACTAATCCACCAAACCCACAAATTAGCAAAAATACTCAAGCAAAAGCAAAACAAACAAAATTTGAAATTGAAAAAAATAACATCACTAACTTGTAAATTTCAAATGAAATCCTAGGTTGGTTTCTCTTTAGATTTTAGAAAACACTTGTTCTTCTTCCTCGCAGAGATCCATTGCAAAAAACCCTAGAAAACACTCTGGCTCACGATCGCTCTATCTCACAATCCCTCTGTCTCGTGATCTTTCTTTCTTGTAATCTTTCTCTCTTTGTCTCTCGATTGTTCTCATGATCGCTCTCTCTCTCTACCTCTCGACAGCTTTCGCGATCTTTCTCTCTCTCTCGTCTTTTTTTTTTCTGATCAGGCACCTCTCGTCATTGTGTTTTAAAATAGAGAGAATTATATTTAGACCCTTTAAGATTTGTTACTTAATCACTTAAACCCCCTAACATTTAAAATATTACACACAGACCCCCTAAAATTTATATATTCGTTAATAAATTACATCTAGACACCCTAAAATTTGTAAACATATATTTTATTATTAACTATTTAAAATTGCACTGTATCGTACGATACACAATACACGATACGATACGATATGATACACTATTTCTAAAAAATAATACACCTTCTGATACACGATTTGATAACTATGTATACAATTATACTATTTATTAGAATAAAACTAAAAAAATCAAACAAAAGGTCTAAATTATTCATAATAGCAAAATTTATGTTCTATTATATCATTTATTAAAATAAAATCAAAAATAAAATTTTAATTTTTTCTTAAAAAATTATAATTAATATACAATTATACTATCTATTGGAATAAAAATAAAAAAATCAAATAAGGGGTCAAATTATAATGAACACAATATATTCTAGCTTTAATTATGATAATTTTGTCATTTAAACAACTAAATTAAATTTTAATAGATAATATAATAGTATACTAATTATGATTTTTTTAACAAAAATAGATTTTTAATTTTAATTTTATTTCAATAAATTTCATAATGTAACATGAATTTTGGCTTGAAAATTTAAAATATTTGATATTATATTTTTGTTTAATGTATTTTTTGTCTAAATATAACATTTTAAACTTGAGATATCTAAGTATTACACACATACAAACTTTAGAGAGTCTGAATGTAATTTATTAATGAATATACTAACGACAGGAATCTAAATGTTATGCCCGTACAAACCTCAAACAAATTGTGTGCAATATTTTAAATATCAGGAGTTTGAATGATTAAGTGACAAACTTCAGAAGATCTGAGTAAAATTCCCTCATATTTTTATGGATTTTTGACTTTAACAGTATTTATGTTAGACCTTAAGTCTAAAAAGTTTCCAAAGACTTGCGACATGTTTTTCCCTTTTTTCTGATTAGTCATTTTTTATGTTTAGGCACGGGGAATTACCGATAGATATATATGATATTTCTTCTGTTTCTAAATATTTGTCGTTTTATACATTTTTTTTGTTCCATAATATCTGTCGTTTAATAAAATCAAAGTATAATTAATATTTTTTCTTCTGAATTTACCCTTAACTTTTCAATGCATTAGATTTGGTGGAGGTTAAGTGTCTTTCATATTTTTTTCCTTCCTAATACATATTGAATAATAGTATTTTAGTCTTGTGTAATTATTTTTTACTTATATTAAAATTATTTAACAACTTTTTTAATTCTTGTGTAAAAATTTTAAATGCCGGATATTTAGTAACCCAGGGACTATAAGAAAAAAGGTAAAGCTATGATTATCCTAGTTTGAACTTTAGAAAAAATCTCCTCTTTGATATGACAAAGTACCTGAATTGTCACGAGGGGCCATGCAGAATCCTGGCTAGAAACGGAAAGAGAAAGCAATGGTTGAGAATTGAATTGCGGGCGTACTTGGCTGTATGTCACTGGGCTAACGAGGATAAGGTACCACTGATTTGGATTAGATAGCAATCCCAGTGATACTGACGGTTATCTCTGCAAAGTACTTCCACAGTTCCATTAATGGAAGTACCACTCCAAACAGACGCTATCTCTTCTACTGAATCTCCAATTATCTGGGCATCACGTTTCACTTGTCTTCTTTAACGGTACATACCCTCCATTGCTTCTTCACATATTGGATTGCTATGTCTGTCTTTAAAATATATGTAGTGTTTGCTTAGTAGAGTTCTTTTGTAATGATAATGGAGGTGTTTGTAAAAATGCCCGACTGCGCATTGCGGTAATGTTTTGAAGTGCTTGCGTAAATTAAACTTTTGTTTTGTGTGCAACTCCAATGTGATGTTCTATTGCTATCATGTATGGTTGATGAATTCCAAATACTTCTCCATTTGAAAATTCAGGCTTTTCAGCAGATGCATCGTCAGTTGAGAGTTCTCTTTTAAGATTCAACCTCTATGGTTTTTCATGTTGGCCAATTCGCAACATCGTAGGGGTTGTTTGGATTGTAGCCCGAACAATATTGTATGTGTTCTCCTAAATCTTAGGATGAATTAGTGATGGGTGTAAGGGAGGGTTAGCTGCCCCAAAAAAATTAAAAGGATTGGGAAAACCCTGTAATACTTCTAGTTATGAAGACTCACAAACTGTTAAAGCTCGCCCCATATACTTGTTCAAAAATTTAAAGGCCATCCGCTGGGCTAAATTACTTGATCTGTTGCTGACCAGGAAGCACAGATACAGACACAGATACAAGATATGGGTACGATACGATACGAATATGACCAAAATATATCTATAATAAAATATAATTTATATTTTACTATTATTTAACAATTTAAAATTACTACCCAGCCCCTAAATTGATTGTGTTTGAAATACTTCAAGTTGTGCTTAACTTGTGAGACTTTCTTCTTCTTTTTTTCCACCTTTGTGAACTAAGACTGTTATTGAACAAGTGGTTAGAGTTGGAGTTAAAGTTCATAATGAATCTTGAAACAGTGGATGCTTCTAATATAAGGCATATTACATTTCACAGTTTCATCAGTGTTGCTTATCTAATCAAAACGAATTATCCCATAGCAAATTTACTTCCAAGCTTGGGTGTAGCTTCATTTGATAGTAATACTATGGCAACTTTTCTCCATTTGCTCTAACTGTTGAACCTTTTTTAATGGGAAAAGGGAACGTAAATGGTTTCTGGTGCATGCTACTAATTTATTTGTGAAATTTGATAGTTTTATGGGTTAATTTTTTAGAGAACATTCAACCAATTTTTTTAAAAAAAAAGTAAAACTCAAATTGGTTTCAATTTGTGTAATTAAGAACAAGAAGGGAAAATATTTCAAATTGACAATTTTTTTGTGTTACATAGTGCCTTCAATTACAGGCATTAGCCAAGATTTTATATTTTAGTATTATTTAATAATTTAAAAATTATAATTTTTAGTAATTCTTTAACAATAGTAAATAAAATTTGCAATTTTTACTTTGAAAAAGATGTAATATTGTCTTATTATGATATATCTATAAAGTGAACGTGATCAATTAAAGAAATTAAAAATAACATTTAACTAGTTAGTTTGCTTACACTTTAAAGTATTTGTTTCTATGGTTATAGTACAAGTAACTCAAATAGTAGATATTAATTAAAAATCACTCGTGTCTTCAAAGTCAAATTTAATTTTGTTGATGTTTTATATTGTATGTAAAATCTAAAGGAAAATGTATAGATTAAAATTAAAAATTGTATATCTTACTCCATGTGTCGAAATATCCACATATTTTATTAGTTATGTTGTATCCGATACGTATTCTTGAGTATTCAAAGAGTATCGTGTCCGTAACGGTATCCAATACAGTACATGGATCTTGACAAAGTATCCGTACTAGGTGGCTGACATTAATCATAGATATCGGAGGTTTGCACTTGCATGTAAGACTTTGTCAGCTATAGCTAATGCCTAATCAAAATTGGTTTCATTTACCCAACAAACCATTCGGGTTTTATTCAGGTGCTACACCTGACCAGAAAAGAAATTCGGGTTTTGTAAACATCCTTGTGATTTTATTTTTGAAAGCAGGCATATTTTATCGGAGCATCGCAATTGTAGCATGTTTTCAGGCTTGAAATTCCTCTTTATTAACCATAATATGCCACTAATTGATTTTGTGTTTTCACTCCTTGGGAAATTAGAGGAAAAGATGTAGTAAAATCATCGTTAAAATAATGTATTGATCAGAAATTCTGGAGGGAAGTTGACAATCCTTGCTGCATTCACTGCCAGGGTATGTCTTTTCCATTAGGCCAACGTTACGATTTGTGCCACCTGAAACATTTGCTTTGAACGTCGAACTATTTGACCGAGACACAATTTAGTTGTTCAATAGTCTGTTTCCACTCCATATGTTCAGAATTCAGACTGTTGTTTTGTCTGTAGTATTTAACTATGTCATTGCTTAACCATAAGAAGTAGAGGTCTGTCAGCAGATACTCTCTTCACCAGGATCGAGCAGTTAGTTCAAAGAGTTGTGTTAATTGTTAGATCACAAGACCAGTAGTATTACATTTATTAATTTAGTGTAAACCAATCATTTGGCCTTCAGCATATATATGCTTCAACATATCAATATCTGAAACCATTTACTGTTGCTGTTTCAGAAATACATGGCTGTAGTTCCGGTATGCCACAAAATGAATTATAAAAACCAAAATCTTTCATTGCTGAAAGTAATAAGGCAGAGTGAGAGATGCTTCATGTGCAATGCCAGTCAAGAGGTTTCTTGGTGCTTTTCTTCAAGTTCAAGTAATACTAGCGGGAGACAACAAGTCTTATATGATGCCACCAACAGACTCAGAACAAACACAAGAAAGGGTAGAGATGCTTTTCGAGGAAGGATTGATACCAAAGTGTCTATGCCTTGCCATATAACTAAAGAAAAATATGTCCTATCCACAATGCACCAAGTTGTTAGGCATCTGACATCCAGGCCCATTAATGCTCCACAAAGGGAAAATTTGTGCATAGTTTGTCATGCGTTGGGATCTGATTCTAATGAGAAGCACCTGAGATCATTGGATTCTTATTTTGGGAAACTTCAGAACAATGCTAATCAGCCTTCTTCATATTCATTGAACCAGGAATCAAAGAAATCAGAGTTACCCAATACAAGTGGTCAATTCAGAGCCAGAAAAGGACTGGGAGCTCTAGACGATTATCTTGGTAAACTGAATGAAGGTAACTCATTTGTTATCAGGATAAAGGTAGCTATCAATGATCACTTTATATTGCGTTTGTTTTCCATCTTCTTGTCGGTATGAGAGTCTCTTAGATTTGTTGCCTAAAATAGAACTTGTTCTACTCACACAGGCCTGAATGAAGTCCAATATAGAGAGAATTGTGCAAAATTCATTATATCCCAGTAGCTTATAAAGCAATAAAGGCCAATTTTTTTAAGTGATTCACTAATTATTATGTTGCTAGCTTATCAGTACTTGATGTTCAAAAAATCGAGTGTATCTGATTTTCTACATATGTGGCCTGGCCATTAGGTTGGTTCTCCCTATCCTTTTCTTGAATTATTTCTAGATATCTCCCAGAGTATTCATTTATTGTCATCATCATGTTCTTAATCATTTATGATGGCCAATTGTATGCTCCACAAAAGATGGCTCTTGCTTCTGCCGGGCAAATTTTTTTTGGCTTGACTGTAATGTATTCGGTCTCATAGCCCCCAGAAAGCACATCTTAACTTGGAATTCTGTCTTCAAAGTCTTTGTTCTGGTATGCAATGTGCTTATCAACCTATGTCCTTTTCCAAACCCAAACATCACTGGAACTCAGATTGTCCTCAAATAGTATTCGTCCACAAATCTACTTCTAATATGCCCTTCCCCTTTTGTTAACACAATCGAGTCACACAGTACCCAACAGCATCATGAAGTGCGAAAATTTTACTTTTCTCCATACCTCCAAATGATGATACATATGCAAGTTTCGTTTTTTCAGTGAATTAGTATGTTTTTAGGAGTTGTACAAGTGTGATATTTGTGTATCTCTGAGGTACTGCAAATGATGAAGGACTAATGGTGCCATTAACTATCTTATCATGATGAATCCAACTAAAAGCTTAAAGCATCTTCAGCTTGAAGACTCCTCAAATCTTTGATGGCACTTACTAAACATCATTTTTAGTGTGTAGTTAATATACTTTTTCAGTATTTGCCCCAATGTCCTGGATAAACAATTGGTATTTTCTAATACCCATTTCTTTCATTCAGATGCAAAGTCAAAAAATTATGTGCCATCTGCTTCTGATGATGAAACGACTAATGCTGCACCATATCCTATCAAGGGAAATTCTGGAAGAGGCAGAGTAAAGAAACTGAAAAACTATATGGAGTTGAAAAATAATGATGGTGAGAGTGGTCCAAAGAGTTCAGAAGATGAAACGTCCAATCTTTATTTAATGTAAAATGTTCATCCATCTGTATGGATTTTATGCTTGGACGTTACTTCATTTCTCCTGTATTTATCTCCATTATTAGATTTACTTAGACCGTTTCTGACACTTCTGTTCTATTTTGGGGTGCAGAAGTATTTTGGCTTCTATAAACATTGCAGTTTTTCTGTTTGAAATAGCAAGTCCAATTGGGAGCTCTGATCTAGAGCTCTTTTCAGTCCCATTAGTTTATGGTGCAAAGATAAATCATCTGATCCTCATTGGAGAATGGTGGAGGCTAGTGACACCAATGTTTCTGGTACAAGGTTGATGATTGGGTTCGTGTTTCCATTCTATTATTGTTTAAGCATTTCTTTCGTTTGATCAATTGGGAGAATTGTAGCTATGAAAAAATGGCCCTAGAAATGGATTATTTAAATTTTATTTCCATTGCTTTCTCAAACATGAATTTATCCTTTCTATAAGTTAATTCAGACTTACATAGATGTCATTCCAAAAATTATAGGTAGTGACTGCAAAAATTATCAATGAGACTTACTGAAATCCTTAAAATGATCTCATGCAAAATATAGGATAAATTTGGGCAACTGCATTGGATGATTAGAGAAAATCATGTTCGATGTCATACCAGAAAATGGGACGTTTTTAGTTCCATTAAATGTGCAATAGCTCCTCATTCAAGTATATTTTTGATTTTAAAAATGAAACTTTGGTATTTGCAGCACTCAGGAATCCTTCATGTGGCTTTTGGTTGTTGGGTGCTTCTTACTTTTGGACCTCAAGTTTGTAGAGCATATGGTTCGCTTACCTTTTTCTTGATATACATACTTGGAGGAATTTCTGGCAACTTAACAAGCTTTCTCCACACCCCAGACCCAACTGTTGGTGGGACGGTAAGCAGAATTGCACCCATTTTCCACCATTTTTCCTATTTCTTTTTGGTTTTCATCCAGTAAATTCTGCTTCATGTCAGATTGAATAATTCATCACATATCGATGTCAATAGTCAGGGACTTTTCATACTTAAACAGCACACATTGCCCTCATTGTTCTATCAGTAGGCTTTGAGCTGTATGTATTTGTTATTTCGGCAGTCAAAATTTGCCATGAGTTAATAGATCCGTAACTTCTTCTGGCCTGACATAGTCAAACAGTTTGAAAAGAAGATATCTTGCTGTTCCTGTTATATAGTCAAACACGGAATCATTTTGTGTATGAATATTGGATTGAATATTCCTTTCTTTGCAGTCATAGCAATAATCTTTCAAATACCTGGAAACATTATTGAAGAACTTGTGGAGTATTTTACTCTGAGTCTCTGTTACTTAAGTTGTAACTCCCTGCCAAAAGTACAAAATACATGCATGCTTTCTAATAGTTGGACCTGTAACAACACATGCCTCTCTTCTTATCAAAGAAAATTTACAGAATGGAATGCAACTTGCCCCTAGGATTTCAAGTAAAAAACTTTCTTTTGTACCAAATATTAAGGCATAACCTAATAAAGCCCGTCTGTCAACCATGAAATTCTATGTCCCAGTGATTGCAGCATGACCATTTTTTATCATTGGGTTTGACCAGTTGTTCAAGCAAGCAGCAAAGTTGCTTGAGAAAGAAGAAGAATTCACTGCACCTCAAACCTATTTCTGTTGCATCTAAAGTTGAATAATTAGTTAATAGGATGTAAGGAACTGAACTTCTGCATACTGATGCATGAATATAAATATGAGGAACATCATTGTTGCTGTTAGTTGTAAGGCTAGCTTTTTACTCTACACTGGTGTTTCCGCTGCCGCTGCTAGCTGTGATTGGCATTTCCGAGGGCCCAGGGTGGTTTGGGCAATCCCCCCACCCAGGAGTTTCATTGTGAGGTCCAGATACTTCCTATTCCGGATGTCCCTTTTGTCCTTTCTAGAAAATGCAAAAACCAAACTTCTTTGGGCTGAGATGGCTTTCCGATCTTTGGAATCAAGGGAGGACTTTGGATACTGCAATCGAACTGAGAAAAAATAATCAGTTCTATGTGAAAGAGTACTGTTCAAAAAAAAGTGAAAAAAGTACTTTGCATAAGGTCTTGTTCTTTGGGCACTAGATTGGCGACGGCATGAGGTGGTTGGATCAATAAAAAGTGTGTGCAAGGCATGTTGGATTGGGAGACGCCATGAGTTTTCAGGGTAACAGCCTTGAAAAGACAGTCATATTTTAAACTATAGCCTACACTGATTTTTCTTGTTCACGATTTACAATACAACTCAACTCATTGAGTGAAACTGCAGGCTCCGATTACCCTCTGCTACAAACACTAGTAGCCACATGGATTTTGCCTTTTTTATTTTTGATGTTTGAATATATCTTCACAGAGATAAAGTCTTTAGAAACATATCTTTCCCATATATTTTTTGAGGTCACCATATTCGTCACAAGGATTTGTGGGCAGCAGTCTTCTTAATGCAACTATAGAATATTTTTCTCAGTGTGCGATCAGACATCTTCATTTATAGTTGATTAACCAAATCCTTACACGTTCAGGGACCAGTATTTGCCATAATTGGAGCTTGGCTTATTTATCAGATTCAAAACAGTGATATTACTGGAAAGGATATGCCTGAAAGCATGTTTCAGAAGGCAATTATTGCTACTGCTCTCAGCTGCATATTAAGCAATTTTGGCCCGATTGATGACTGGTTAGTTTCTAGAACTCAAAACATTTTCCAATTTGTTTACACAGAACTGAAAGCATATAGGAATGATCTCATAAGCAGGATAATTCATTTACTGATGCAAAAACAGAAATGAATTGCTACCAAATGCAAGGGAGAATAACCACTTCTCTAGTTTTCATGTGTTCACTGATTGTTTTGTGCAGGACGCATTATGGTGCAGCTTTTATGGGTATAGTGTATGGCTTTTTCACTTGTCCAACGCTGCAAATGGATGATGCATCCTCAAAAACTGGCCAGGAAGAACAAATAACACTCGTTAGACGACATGTTAATCCTTGTAAATCACTTTTTTTCTTCTCCCTCTTCATTTTGGTCCTAAGTTCTTTACTTTTCATTATTGAACCTCCGCCAAACTCACTGGCCATAGAGAATTTTATATAGATATTGAGAGATTTAGTAGTGCATACAGAGTGACCCCAAAAGTTGAAAAAACAAGCAGATGTGTATAAGTATGTGCAAATACAGAACAATGTCCTTGTGATAAATTCAATCTCTTGCATTGGTATCATATTTTACTTGATTCCCCATCAACTTAAGGTGCATTGAGGATGATAATTTTAATATTTTGTTTAACAATGTTGTCCGGGAACTTAAGTCATAGGGACTAGGAGCTTAGATGCGTAATTTCTTTGTATTACGTTATCAATTGAATTATACTTTGCCAATTGAATTTTTAGCTAGAATTCTCGTCCAAAATGAATGATGATCTTTGCAAAAGAAGTGGGAATTTGGTTTATGGATGTTTTGTGCATGGTATCATTAATCTGTTTGATCTTTCCTTTACGTTTTGAAATTTGGGCATGGCCTATCTGTAAATTTGTGTCTATCTGTAGAGGATTGTGGTTCTCAGAATACTGTTCTCTGGTTTATGAGGATTAATTTGATTAGTTTATCAAAAATGACGAGTATGCAATCCTGCTTCCCCCGGGGAACATCAACCACCATTGTTACCACCACCACCACCACTTCCACCACTTACCACCACCATCAAACCTCCTATTCGTCACTTCCATAAAAAATACAGCACCTATCACCACTGCCAAAATCTATGACCAGCAAGAGAACCACTGAACTATCCACAGATTCATTCTCTCTCTCTCTCTCTCTCTCTCTCTCTCTGTGTGTTTTAGTTTTTCTCTCTAATCTTTGTTTTATCTTAGAGACGTTTAATTACCCAAATAACAAATATTCTAATGAATATTTCTTATAACATTAATTTATCTCTATTTTTTCCCCAAACAATGCCACATGTACCTTATTTGTTGATCTTATTATTTTTTGTCATTAAATTGACAATATGCCCTACTATTAGATAGACTTATTATCAATTTAATGGTTATGATTCATCATGTTAACAAATAAGATTACTAAATTAAGTATAAATATTATTTATCTTTTCTCCTAGTCTAAAAAAATGTTATTGTAGGTCGTACTGTTAATGTGATTCTTCTTTTTTCAGCCTCTATCGGTGCACAAGGGGGGTTTGATGATGAATGCTGGCATGGCATGGGACGTAGGTGATGAGAAGATATGGTTTACTGTCTCTAAAGATTAAAAAGGCCATGAGAGGTACCGTGTCTGATCCATGAATCTCCGATCGGAATGTAACAGAGGAGTGGAGTCATTCTCTTCATCCTAAAATTTTGTTTTGATTCAAATCCTTCCTCAACATGGTGTCTTAAAAGTTTTAAAGAGTTTTCAAAAGATTTTTTTGTAGAATTTTTTGAAATCAATGATTGGACCATGCAAACTAATCCTTAATTTCGATTTTGTTTACATTTCTAGATTACTTGTTGTAAATTGAGAGAGCGATAATATTTTCACAAATTTTGTAATTAATTATTTGTTAAGGAAATGTAAGGTGATAAGGTCCAACCGGACACTTCGTGATTGACTTGTAATGATTGGTGTGCAGTAGACTTATCCGTGATACCATTGTTGACAAGAACTCAACTTCATGAGAAAAATTTGTATGAAAACGTTATGTGTATATTTAATGAGAAATTATCATAAAAATAATTTATGGAAAATACAAGTTAAATTTTTTTAAAAAAAAATTTATAAAGTGATAGATGATAATTATTCATTGGGCATATATAATTTTTTATTAGTGATATACGCCACATGTGGTGACACTGCCATATATGACAAGTTAAACCAATGAAAAATAAATTTATCTTCCAATTTGATGGTTTAATGCGCAGTTTCTTGAACAATACCGAAAAAATGGCTGTGAAGAAAGAGACAAATAAAAACAGAGAGCAACCTAGAGACTTGAGTAATTGTGCGTCAGTATTGAAGTTTTATTTTGACTAATGAACCTATGGTGACATTTCAATATACAAGCCTCGAGAAAAGCACCGGTAAGAGCAACTCTAACAATTTCAACGAAGGATACTTTTTAGTTATTTTATTGAGTCAATTTAAAAAATTTGGCTCCAATCAATTCAATAAATTATTTGCTAATCTGCCTCTCTATTCTCTCTCATCATCGGTTGTTGCTTGCAGAATTTTTTCTCTTCACAATTCTAATTAATAAATTAGAGAGCGTGATTGAAGTATATTTTAAAAAATAATTAGTTAAAGTAATAAATTTAATAATTAAATATATTTTAATTAATTATTTTGTTACAAGATATACTTTAGAACACTTAAATTGCCTTAAATTGAAAGTCTAGAAAAAGCACTTAATTGCCCTCAAATAAACACCTGTATAGTTAAGCCCTCTCCAGGCGACCACGTATACCAAAACCTTTCGCCAGCTTCAAAAACTCTTCCTCTCTCCGTCTCTCATTCTCTCTCTCTCACATACTCGCACTAGCTTCGTTTGTAGCTAGAGCTTTGATAATGGCGGTGGGAAGGTGTGGTAAAAGCCCAATGGAGCTTCTCTTAACCGTCAACTTTGTTGTGTATCTGATTGTGCTAGGACTAGCTGGATGGTCTGTCGACAAATACATCAATGGCGAACAGAATCACCCTCGTAAGCTCTCTCTCTCTCTCCCTCTCTCTTTCTCACACACACAACTGAGGATTTGGCACTGTAAATCTGTAAGTTTGCTTTGTATGCTGGGGCTAATCCTCTGTGCCTTCTCCGTAACTTATGCTCCCTCTCGTGAGCACCTTGCTCAACATGGTTTTGTTTTTGAACAGTCGTAGCTCCACGTGTTAAGCCGTTCGAATTGCTTCTTCTTGCTATTCTCTGAATCCCATCAAAATTTCATCCATTCCTCTAATAGTTTGATCTAAATTTAATGGCGTTAACAGCAATGATGATTTACAGAAATATTATAGGCTAAATCTTATCTATAACGCTTGAAACTAGACTTAACTTTAACACTACCCTATAAACAGACTTAACTTAACTTTAGTAACGCTCCTCGAATATGTAATTTCATGTACCTTTTTTAGTTCTATTATACGAACTTTAGGTCGATTAATTTAATATTTAATTTTATCAAATTAATGTCTTTTATTTTATATAAACTAAATTAACATTCTATTTTATCAAATCAACACATATTAAATTAATTTCTTTTATTTAATTTAAACTAAATTAAAAAATTTTCTCATCAAATCAACGCAAAATTAATATTTAATTTTATCAAATTAGCATTTAGTTATATTAATTTAATATTTCATTTAATCAAATTTAATATTATTTCTTTAATTTAACATTAAATTACTATTTAATTTCATCAAATCAACACCAAATTAACATTCAATTTTATTAAATTAAAATTTAATATATTAAATAAAATATTAAATTTCATTAATTTAACATTTAACCTTATCAAATTAATGTTATTTTTTTAATTTAACACCAAATGAAGATTTAATTTCATTATTATTATTATTTTTTTTTTCAATTTTTATTTTTTTGGGGAAGGGGACTTGAACTCTTGACTTCAAGAAGACAAAACCTTTATAAAACAATGAGTATCATTAGACCAAAGACTCTCGGTATTTAATTTCATTAAAGTTACATTCAAATTTATTCAATTAACATTAAATTTTATCAAATCAACACTATATTAATATTTAATTTTATCAAATTAATACTAAATTAATATTTAAATTTATCAAATTAAGATCAAATTTATTCAATTAATATTAAATTTTATCAAATAATATTTAAATTTTTTATATGAAGGGTGACGTGTGATTTTATTTTTTAACTATAAAAACTTATAAAAACTTGATTATGTAATCAAATGAGTGATAACATGATAACTAATATTATAACAAAGTTATCATGCAACGCTTTAAAATGATAAAGGTTTATTAAGATAATGTAATGATAGAAATCACGCTTGCTGGTTGGTTAGGACATATATAATGGGGGAAAGATTGAGGGCATGTGTCTATTTACATAATAAATGGTAATTTTGGTATTTTTACAAAATATTTAGTCAAATCATTACTTTATTTACTCACAGAGACAAAAGTTACTGTTAAGAGGTATCACCGATTTGAATGTATATACCAGAATGGGGTGTAGTGAAGTTTCAGAATCGGGAGGGAGTGTCATTGAATTTAAATCTAACTACAGGTTGTGTGGATGAAATTTTTCCAAAATTTTATTATTTAGTTAAAAATCTGACATAATTTTTCATATAGCACGACTCTCTCTTCAGTCTCTCTTCAAATAAAGATATAATCTTATAGTGTGATACATCTTATATATTAATTAAAATTGGACTTAAAATTTGATAGCATTATAGTTTTAATTTACCAATGAGTTGTTACCCCCATTACACAATAGTCCTGGTCCACAGTCAGCTCTTGTGTATTGGTCTGCTGTCTGTCTCACCTGCCTACTTTTTGGTATCATCACTTAGTTTCTGTCCAATTTATTGTACTCAGTTATTTTATTGTGGTCGTGTTAAAGTATGTCACTAATAAGTAATACCGCTCTCTCTCTCTCTCTCTAGATTTGGGAGGAAATGCAGCCACGAGCTTCATGCTAATATTTGCATTGATTGGGGGTGTGATTGGTGCATGCTCAGTGTTAGCTGGGTTCATACATTTGCAAGCATGGCGCAGTAATAGTTTGGCTAATGCAGCTTCTACTGCAATCATCTCTTGGGCCATAACAGCTCTTGCCTTTGGGTATGCACTTTTTCATTCTTCTTTATTGTTCCAACTACATGGGCTACACAATCAAAGGGTAAAGCTTCCCCTGCTGATAACCGACAATTTTGCATCGAGTGGATGTTCCAATTTCATTCGATTGATTACTCATGAAATTCAAATAGTACTTTACAAAGAAGTATTTAGTTAGAGTAATTCATATTATTTAATAAGCATTGGGTGGAAGTTCACCAAAAAAAATAAACACTTCAACAAAAAACATATAAAAAATGTGTTTTGCATAGTTGACAAAAGCACAATTGTTTGTCTCACAATTAGTAACATGTCCGTGAATTCATACACCCACACACGCATATATGTGACGATGACGATGATGGTGGTAGAGTGGTGATAGCGATAATGGCATTGATGGCAAAGTTTGTGGTGTTGAGTGGTGGCAACCACGGTGGAATCAGCTGATCGTATCGTTCAATACCGCACCGTGATCGATATCTATTAGTGCCCTTTGAGTCAATGATCAATACTGCGAGTCTACGACTTTGAATCATGGTTTGGGCCCCACTAACTTAGAAGGAAAATCTTATGTCATGTTATCTATTACAAAATACAAAACTATGATCCATTTGTTGCATTTTCCACTATAATTTTTAAAAAATTTTGTGCAACAATCAGAATCTGTTTTGTTTTTAATAAGTTAGTGGTTCACGCCCCTTAATCTACTAAAGCAAATATTTTGTTTTCGGACCGGGTATATTATTTAGTACACTCTCTTATTTCTCCAAAAATAATTTTATAGTTATCCTTAACTCTTTTTGGTGAGTTAAAAGCTTGTAACCCAGTAACCCACAAACTGATGTAAATGATAAAATATACTAATTCAAAAGTACTTATGCTCATCCGAAAAATCAATTTCTCAAAAAGATTAAAAGAAAATTGCTAAGAAATTTAGGATTTTTTTGTCACACTTAGAAATTAAAGATACAACTGATCAACTAGATATGGTTCTTGGGATTTGTAACAACATTGTTGTATTCTACTTTAATATATAATTGAAGTGATATTAGTTGTCTTTGTTTTTTTGTGTTTGCTAATGCTAACTTGATACAGGTTCCCAATTTTCACATTGTAGATAAGTTTTGGAGTTTAGAATTAAGTTATCTGAAAATAACACCTAATTTAGTTCTTTAGCCCTATGGGGAATTTTTTTCATGGATATTTTTGTTCCTTCTAAGATACACTCCTGACTGCGCCCTTAGTCAATTGTAGTGGTTATAAATGTAAATTTGAGAGATGTGTCATGTGGACTTATTTAAATTGTAACACCACTATATACTTATTTGGAAGTAATTTGGGTAAGTTGTTCCACATATAGCTTTTATTTTGGGGTTGAAATTACTGAAAAGAGATTATAAGTTCTAAAAATACTTTTGTAAAATTATCTCAAACACCGCCTTAATCTTATCCACAACCTACCAAAGAAACATTAAATCCTATCATATTTACCATATTTATCTTCAGATAAGTAAGTCATACTTTTGGTAATTTATTCCTAAGAAGTCCTAAACTCCGTTGATGGTATACTTTGTTTCAATCTTATCCTTTCCATGAATACTCCAATTACATTTTTACCTATTACTTTTTGCTAGTAATGTCCCAAAATAAATTATTTTTATTCTAATTAGTGCATAACATCCAAAACACATAAACAGTAAAGACTTATAGAATTGAAACAATAACCAACTCTTATCTTTGCTTATAACTTTTTAAGAAAGTGAATTTTAACTCACCTGATTATCAGATCTCAATTATAGAGGCATAAATTATCTTTATAAACATTATAGAAACTAATCTCTAAATACACTCATTGGGACATGTTCATCAAATTGTACATTATCTCCTTCTCCTATCACATTTTAAATTAATTAATTTAGGAAAAAATAATTTTGTAAAGCATAAAAAAATAATAATAATTCAAGCAGTGGAAGCAACAATATTGTGTTTAAAAGATAAAATAAAAAAAACGGTTGTGTATTATGCGACTGTTGCCCAATGTAGGATTCAGTCGCATATGGCTTTTACATATCAATAGGGTGCATGCTTTGATAAGTAAATATAAGACTTCATTGGATTTCAATTTAAGATACAAAAAGATATATTTGAATAAATAAAATCGGATATAGAATTATAAACAAAAATATAATTGTGCGTATAGTTATCAAAATTGTACAATTTGCGATTCGATTCGTACGATTTGGTTCGATACTGGTACATAAACGATTCGTATCTTATATGAAAATCATTTAGAGGTGAATCGCGCTTGAATCGTACAATTCATATGATTCAATTTGTATCTCACAAATCGCACGATTTAATCACTTTTTTTTAAAACCTAATTTTTTTGCAAAATGATATTGTTTTGTACGCTAAATAGTAAAACAACGTCGTTTTGTTTATAGAAGAACTCACGCCTTAAAAAAACTCAACTTGTTTGCTCGTTATCTCTTTCTGACCGTTGTCTAAATCTCGTTTTGTATTGTCTAAAGTTAAAGGTCACGACTAACGCTCTCAAATCATCGTTTGATTTTTGCTCTCAATTCTTTCATGAGTAATTTGTTAGGTTCTAATTTTTTGTTTCAATATATTGGCTAGTATGTTTTCTCCTAATCAATTTTTTTATTTGTTCTTTTTTCATTCATGTTTAACATAATCTATACTAGGTGTCACTATTTTGATTCTTGAATAACCATAGTTCTTTGATGAATTTTTTTTCAAGTTGTTAAATTTAAAAATAGTTAAGCAAAAGATGAAAAAGAAACAAAAAGCTAGCGTCTTTCCATTTAGACGTTATAATTATGTCAATTGATTATTTTTAGAATGCAATATTGTTCAATATTCAATATTTTGTCTATTTTAAATATGCCGTATTATTTTTTATTTTTGTTCAAATTTTGTGTCGAATCTTACGATTCACAATTCTCAAATTTAGGATTTCGATTTATGGTATGAATTGCGATTTAATAACTATGATTGTGCGTTCATGAGAAGGATAAAATTGGAACAAAACATACAATTAATGCAGTTTAGGACTTCTTGAAAATAAATAATAAAAAATAGGACTTAATTTTACAAAAAATAAATATGATAAGATTTAATGATTTTTTGTCCAAAAAATTGGACTTATTGGTGTTTTTCTTTTTGTATTTAATTTTGGATATTTTGTGTCAATGCAAATTTGCATGTCGCGAGACTGACTTTGAGATAGAACTATGATTGTTTTAACATATAAGCACTCCCAAGTCTGTTATTAGAGTATTAATACTAAGGGTAGTTTAGGTATTTTTTTTATGTTGTATTGCTCTACTATATAAAACTTATTTTGTATATTTCTAGGTTTAAGAAGCGTATTATAGACCAGCTTTTAGTTTAATATATTTTTCTCTTTCTCTTCTCTATTCTTATTGATCAATTTTATCATGGTATCAGAGTGGGTTAGGATCCAATTATGATTAGCAATACAATGGCTTCATCATAAGCAAAGTGTAAGTTTGAACGAGGGCTAATGTAAACTGATCGATACTTCAAATATAAGTGAATATTGATCTGTAATTTCTACCTCTATTGCTCGATTGTATGTTATGAAGCATCTTGGACTGAATCTTGGTGAATATTTGTTGGGTTGTGGTCTTATGCGATTGCTCGATATCTTCTGCGATTGCTGGGTTGGTGAATCTTGGCTCTCTTTTCTTCCTTCTGCCTCCTCGTTTCTTTTGTGGGTAGCCACTGTAGGTCTATCGCTTCTTCATTTGGTTAGTATTTGATTTTGGACTATTGGACTATTTGTTATTTGGATTGTCTAATTACTAGAATACTTTTGGGTTGATTGGGTTTCGACTGACTTGTTGTTGACTAAGTTGGGTTTTGGTTGTTTTGCCTTGTTGGGTTGCTGGTTTTTTCTGGCTAGGTTGGGTTTTGATTGTTTTGGTTTGTTGGCTTGCTGGTTTGACTTGTTGACTTTGGGTTGTTGCTGGAATTTATTTGAGTGTATTCTTGAAAATTATTAGTGCCTGTTCTTTATTGAGCTATGGCAAGTGAAAATTTTAATTCGCTTCAGGCAATTAGTGTGAGATTAATATGTGAAAATTATGTTTATTGGACTTATGTTATGAAAAAAATTTTATTGGGAAAAGACATGTGGAATTATATTAGTGGTATTGCACAGGTTCTAACTAATGCTAAGGTAGAAAATTATGCTGCTTTAAAGAGTACTTGAGATATCAACAATGCAAAAATTATCACCTGGATTAATTACTCAGTTGATTAGACCATTGAAGTTCATTTATCCAAGTTTAGCACAGTTAAGAAAATTTGGGATTATTTGGCCACACTTTTTGTTCAGTCGAATTTTGCAAAGAGGTATCAGTTAGAGCATGAGATTTGAGATGTGCTGAGTTGAGCACTAATTTGACATATCGCACCTTCAGAGAGGAACAGATGTTGGTGCAATTCTTGATGGCCCTTAGAAATGACTTCGAGGGATTTCGTGGCTCCATTCTTCATAGTCACCCACTCCCCTTAGTGGATGCAGTTGTTAATGAGCTCTTAGTCGAAGAGGTTCGCCTTAGTAATCAGGCTGTATTGGTTGTTTCTTCCAAAGTAACCTCTAATTCCCAAAATAAATATCGAGGTTGAGTTGCTTTTAATGAGTGTAACTTCTGTCGTGAAAAGGGTCACTAGAAGGCCCACTGTCCAAAGTTGATGAACAAGAATATACCAGGGTCTCAAAATCAGTCATTTAAGTCTAGAGATCATCATACAACGGCGGTAGCACCGCTAGTGGATGAGTCAGCCTCATCAGTTCCCAGCGTGACTATGCTTGCAGATCAGCTACAGAAGTTTCTCTCTCTTCATTAGTCTAGTGCTCTCACAGTTTCTCCCACTATAGGTTCGTTCAGCTCAGGACTTTCAGATATATCTCGAATCACCTAGGCCTTTGACTCAGGTGCCACACATCATATGACCAGTGACTCTTATTTATTTGCATCTATTGTTTCTCCTCAATCTTTATCTGTACTTGCTGTCAATGGTTCTCAAAGGTCATTAGCTGGTGTTGAGACAATTATTTCTTCCAACCTTACACTTTCAGATGTCTATTATATGTCTCAACTTATTTTAAATTTACTTTCAGTCAGTCAACTATTTGATTCTGGATTTTTGATTCATTTCTCTTCCTCTAGTTGTGTTATGCAGGATCCACGGTCCAAGAAGCTAATTAGGACAGGCCGTAGAAAGGGCGGGTTATATGTGTTGGAGGAGCTTCATGTTCCAGATGTTGATGCTACTTGTACTGTTGATTTATCTTCTTTTTGTTTGAGTTTAAAGTCATCTAGTTTTTATTTATGGCATTATCGTCTTGGTCATGTTTCTTATTCTCATTTAAAATTTTTAGCTTCGACTGGAAGTTTGGGTAGTTTTGAAAGCCATGACATTTCTGATTGTAGTGGATGCAAGTTGGCTAAATTGAGTGCATTGTCATTCAATAAAAGTGTTACTTATTCTCTTGCATCATTTGATCTTGTTCACTCTAACATATGGGGACCGACTCCTATTCCTACACAAGGAGGTCAAAATATTGTGTTTTATTTATTGATGATTACACGAGGTACTGTTGGGTATTCTTGATGAAACGTCGGTCTGAATTCTTTTTTCATCTTCACTATCTTTCGAATATGGTACGCACTCAATATTCCGCAGTCATTAAATGTTTTTGATGTGATCAGGGAGGTGAATATACTCTTACTTCTTTTCATGATTTGTTGAAATCTGATGGTACACTTTATTGATCATCTTGCACTGATACACCTGAGTAGAATGGTGTTGCCGAACGAAAACACTGTCATATTCTAGAGACAACACGTTTCCTTCTATTATCAGCACATGTTCTTAACTCATTTTGGTGGAAATCAGTTTTGACAGCAATACATTTGATTAACACCATTCCTACTATTCTCACCTCTGGAGTCACTTCATTTGAAAAGTTATGTGGTAAGCCGTCTAATTATTTTTTTTACGTGTGTTTGGTTGTACCTATTTTGTTTTGGTCCCTAGTGTTCTTCATACTAGACTTTCTGCCCGTTCAGTTTTATGTGTATTTTTAGGTTATGGTGAGGGTCAAAAATGGTATTGTTGCTATGATCCCATCACCCACAAAGTTTATGTCTCTTGTTATGTTGTTTTTATGAAGTATATTCCCTTTTTTCAAATTCCATCTAGTTTTTCCACATTGAGTAAGTCTGACATGTTATACATTGATCCCTTTCCTATTGATGTTCCTCATGACACATAAGTTGGTGATTTACCTGTGTCAGATCCTTCATCTTTTGAGTCTATTCCTCGTCCCCCTATTGTGTATACATATGTTCGCAGGACTCCAGTTATCTCCTCTCCGGATGCAGTGCCTCTCCTTTCTCCTCCGGCCGCCCAATTAGGTTCAGACACTGTGGATCATACTTCACGCTATCCTCAGAAAAATAAATCATAAAAATAAATATTTTTAGGTTAAAATAACATTAAAAATAAATTCGGAACGTTGAAAAACCTTAAGGTAGTCATATGGATCAAATTAGAGATTTTTAGTGGCAAAACCGTAATTTTGGAGAAAACCCAAAAATCAGCCAATGAACAGTAACTGTCGCAGACTGCTGTGCTTAAAACACATATTTCAGCCCTTTTCTTCCATTTTTTTTTCCACATCTCTCACCCCAAATCTCTTAGAACCATAGGAGAAGAAAAAGGGAAAAAGAAAAGGGAAGAAGAAAGGCTCTAAAGCTTGGGTTTTGATTTGGAACTTTGATTCAATGTAGGAATTTCTTCTCATTCTCCTACATTGAGGCTACGGTTTATATCTATGTATATTTTGCCTCTAGATCTTAGATATATGTTATGAAATCATTATTTCTTGATACTCTTGCAAATATTGTTATGTTTGGAATGAAGTTATGGTTTCATAGCCATGAAATTTTTGAAATCTCAAAACCCTTGTTTCTTTTAAGAAATAGAGATTTTTCTTCTTCATATTCCTTAATTCTTGATTTCAAAACCCTAGTATTTTGTTTGAACAATAAAAATATATGTTTGATGATCTCTTGCATATTTTTCTTAAATTATTCTATTGGAATCATATGGAAGAAAATTAGAGATTTTTGAGATTTAATGTGATTTGAGAAATACCTATGGAATTTGGGGGTTTTGAAAATTATGAACTTTTATTGAGAAATTGCTGGTGATTGTATCTCATAGAGGTGTTTGAATGACCATAGGTGGCAGTTGATCGGGTATCGTAGAGTGAGTAAATGTGTGTGGTTCTTACTCCGTGTGGGTTTGAACTTTTTCTACCACTCGTAGTGGGATTGGTGCCTTGCAAGGACCAAACCACTATTAACTCACGGGTGCCGTGTCAGAGGATTAATATACTATGCCTGGGTCGGATTCGTTATTACCGGTGCATTAGTATGGGACAATGCATTGGTAGGCGCCCTTCCCAAAGTTTGATATCCTTGCGAGGATTTGTGTGTTTGTGGGTCAGGATATTCTCGATGTGTTTATTCCCAAAGTTTGATATCCTTGCGAGGATTTGAGTTTATTGTGGTTATTATTTATTGCGTTATCTTTTGGATATGATTATTTTGAAAATTATTATGAGAATAATTACTCTTTGAAGTGGTTTTTTATGGTGGGGTTGGTTTTACTCTTATACTTGATTATTGTTGCGGCTTAAACTTGGGATCTATTTTAAATATCCTATTTTTCCTTCAAAATTGATATATGTTATTTACGAAATGAGACCGACCAATTTTTATCTGTTTTCTAAACCTTGTTCGAGTTTGGGAAGATTTTTTCTACAGAGTTTCGTGCTCACGCCCTACAGTTAAACATTTTACAGATTATGAGCCATAAGAGGAGCTCGGTGCTAACGAGTCGGGCCATGGAGAAGCTTCATTAGAGGGGTATTTGGATCCCGAGTGGGACATCTAGAGATGTCATTTATTTTTGTGCTAGATTAGGAACGATTATGTACAATCATGTAAAGTCTAGTATTTTGTTTATTCCGCTGCTAAGTTCAAATGTAATTCTTTTGATGTATTAGCCTGGTTTGAGCTTATTCTTTTGGATAATGTTGTAAATATTTTAGGTATAAATGGACTCGATGTGGTCAATGTAATATAATTACACAGGTTGTATTTTGGGTAGAGCTCCCCGAACAAAGGAGATTCTGTCCGAATTTTATTAAATTAAGGACCCCCAGTTATTTATGAATTTTATTAGTTTTTCCCATAGTATGAATGATTTTAGAAGGTAATGCCTTCCAGGGTGGTTTTTGGGGCGTTACAAGTTTGGTATCAGAGCTTAGGAATTAAGTCTTATATGGGACCTGTAGGTTGTGGACTATCATTGGAGTATTAGTTTAGGGTGAAGAAACTTTAGGTTTTGATTTGTTTGAAATTATATGTTTATAAGATATGTGTGAATTGTTTCTTAGTTAACTTAGGGATTAATTATTTGTTCGAATTCAGGGATTAGTTAGCTTAGAGGAATTGAAGAAAATTTTGATGGATATACTAGTTTTATATCATGTCGTTATAGATGATTCTAGGAGACGGATGGTAATTTGGTTTTGGTTAATGAATGATGTTAGGAATGAATCTTTATGCAAGTGACATTATCTGCATTGAAGATGGGTATGAGATAGTACAATTCTCAAATACGATCAATTGAAGGAATATGGTAAACTAACCTCAAACGGGAGCCTATTTTTGGAATAATGATGGGAATTGTGGTTATAGATCTTAAATATATAGGAGGTTTGTTTCATAACCACCTACTTGAGTTTCCCAATATTAGTTTGAAAATATTACGAAGTATTGATTGAAATTATTTTGAAAGTATTAATGGATTAGAAGGGTCATAAGTTGGATACTCATTGAGGAAGATATACTTAGGTAATCTTATTTTGCGGTGGGCTTAGTTCACTACACTTATACTTTTTATAGTATTAACAATAAAAAAAAAATATTTTGGTCGAGGGTGGAGTTAATAGTTTATTTGCATTTACAATTTTTGATTGAAAATTTGAGGTCGAGTTATGGAAACGAACTCATAGACATGTAGAAAGGAAATCTAGGAGGCCTGACTAAATTATAGTAGTTACATTTGACTCTATATATTGTATAATTAAAGATTATAGAGGTTTAAAAGCTTGAGGTTATATATAACAGACAAGTATTAAAATAAAGAATAATATCTAAAGTTTGACATGAATTTATATTGTTCTGTGAAATCTTTTAATGTTATTGGAGTTGTGTTGGGGGAATATGAAGTTCTTTTTCTTTTCTCTTTTAGTACTTTGTTAAGATAGGTATGATTAGTTATACTTGAGGATTGTTAATATAAGTATTGAAGATTCAAACTAAATAGTTAATGGTGATAATTGGAAGGATGTAATTTGAGGAATCAACGATGATACCTGTAAAGATTGACTTTCATCATGAGTGTAGAAATTTTATGTAATTTTTGGGATAGATGACTATGGTTATCCTACTAATTAGCAGATCATTATTATCATGGAATTATGAAAAATTGCTAAGGCTATGATGACTAATGTAATTAAATTGAAGAACATTAAGTGAATCATTGAGAGTCTTGTTCTAGTTTTGATTATATCATAAGAAATCTGGTGATAGAGAATTGAGAAATATTGTGGGATCCTTGACAGTTTATCTTCACATTTTAGTATATTACAAGATATATATTATACTGGACTATATCCTAGGAATTTGAAAGTATAGGTATCATGAAAAGAGTTGTGATGTTAATGAAAACCCGCAAGGATTGATTACATGGTTTATTGATTCTAGCTCAATGTTAGAAATTGAGATATAACTTGACCCTTAGCCTAAGTATTATAGTTAGTTAATTACTAAAATTCCATCTGAATGGATTAGATGAATCGTTAGTGTACACATTTTAGAAACTATAATTGAAGGACAAGTATGTAGTTATGAATTGAAATTATTGTTAGATTTCAAATATTGTGAATTTCTCTAGTCTAGTGAGAAACAAAGTTATTAAGAATGATACATCTATTTAAAGAATCGTTGTAGATCTTATCGTAATGGCATTACTAAGTTTTGGATTATAACTTAATTTGGGTATAGGAATGATGAGTAATCCCATTAGTGAAATTGAATTTGGTTGTTGTGAAATGCTTATGGATAAACTACCTGTAAAAAAAAAAAAAAACATGAGATTTTTAAAAATGATTGGTACATTCAAAAGGGAAGTGATGTCTGATGAATAGGAAATAAGTTGAAGATCTAGCAATTATGCATGACATGAGATTAGTTTAGACAATCACATGAAATTATTGAGTATAAAGAATAATCAAAAGTATTGAATGAAGGTAAACTTAGAGACTTCACTAATTGTAGTGACAGTACAAATTGAAAGGATGAATTTAAAATATAAAATATGATGTTCTATTATGATCTTGGATTTCATGCTTAAGGGATTAATATGCATTGAGAACTTGTGGTCAATTAGAATTAGATAGACTAACTCGATGATTAAGTTTCGAGGACGAAACTTTTTTTTAGGGGGGTGGATTGTAAACCCCCACATGTCTAAACTATCAACAATCGTCCAATTAGCTTCGTTTTGCATTTAGCGTCTCTATTTACATCCTAAATGAAAATATAAGAATAATAAGTATATTTAGGCTTCAAACAAGTATAGAAGAACCAAGCAGTCCGGCAGACTACTTTTCACCAATTTGATCATAACTCTTTGTTGGAAAGTCCAAATTGTGCACCATTATTTTTATTAGAACCCTATCTCGTATATCTTTCCAACCATATAGGTCACACATACTAGAACTATCTGAGTCAAATCAGTTTATTCTCCGAAATTGATAAAAAATCTGCACTGTGGTGTTCCTTGGATAGTAAAGTGTTGTGCTTTCTTCTTAGGCTTGGAAGGTGTAAACCCTCACATGTTTATATTAATATAGTAATGTACTTGTTTAGTGATTCTTATATATGTAATGACGTAAGAATAAACCATATATATTGAAACCATAAGAATAAATAGTAAGGAGGAATAAAATAGTAATTTTAATGTTTCGAGTATAAATTTATTTTAGTTTTGAAATAAATCATAAAAATAAATATTTTTAGGTTAAAATAACATTAAAAATAAATTCGGATCGTGGAAAAACCTTAAGGTAGTCATATGGATCAAATTAGAGATTTTTAGTGGCAAAACCGTAATTTTGGAGAAAATCCAAAAATCAGCCGGTGAACAGTAACTGTCGCAGACTGCTGTGCTTAAAACACAGATTTCAGCCCTTTTCTTCCACTTTTTTTTCCCACATCTCTCACCCCAAACCTCTTAGAACCATAGGAGAAGAAAAAGGGAAAAAGAAAAGGGAAGAAGAAAGGCTCTAAAGCTTGGGTTTTGATTTGGAACTTTGATTCAAGATAGGAATTTCTTCTCATTCTCCTACATTGAGGTTAGGGTTTATATCTATGTATATTTTGCTTCTAAATTTTAGATATATGTTATGAAATCATTATTTCTTGATACTCTTGCAAATATTATCATGTTTGGAATGAAGTTATAGTTTCATAGCCATGAAATTTTTGAAATCTCAAAACCCTTGTTTCTTTTAAAAAATAGAGATTTTTCTTCTTCATATTCCTTAATTCTTGATTTCAAAACTCTAGTGTTTTTTTTGAACAATAAAAATATATGTTTGATGATCTCTTGCATATTTTTCTTAAATTATTCTATTGGAATCATATGGAAGAAAATTGGAGATTTTTGAGATTTAATGTGATTTGAGAAATACCTATGGAATTTGGGGATTTTGAAAATTATGAACTTTTATTAAAAAATTGTTGGTGATTGTATCTCATAGAGGTGTTTGAATGACCATGGGTGGCCGTTGACCGGGTATCGTAGAGTGGGTAGATGTGTGTGGTTCTTACTCCGTGTAGGTTTGAACTTTTTCTACCACTCGTAGTGGGATTGGTGCCTTGTGAGAACCAAACCACTATTAACTCACGGGTGCCGTGTCAGAGAATTAATATACTATGCCTGGGTCGGATTCGTTATTGCCAGTGTATTAGTATGGGACAATGCATCGGTAGGCGCCCTTCCTAAAGTTTGATATCCTTGCGAGGATTTGTGTGTGTGTGGGCTAGGATATTCTCGATGTGTTTATTCGTGTGATTATCTTACATTAGACTTGAGATACATTATAGTTATTGTTTATTGCGTTATCTTTTGGATATGATTATCTTAGAAATTGTTATGAGAATAATTACTCTTTGAAATGGTTATTTATGGTGGGATTGACTTTATTCTTGTACTTGATTATTGTTACGGCTTAAACTTGGGATCTATTTAAAATGTCCTGTTTTTCCTTCAAAATTGATATATGTTATTTACGAAATGAGACCTACTAATTTTTATCTGTTTTCTAAACTTTGTTCGAGTTTGAGAGGATTTTTTCTACAGAGCTTCGTGCTCACCCCTTACAGTTAAACATTTTACAGATTATGAGCCATAAGAGGAGCTCGGTGCTAACGAGTCGGGCCATGGAGAAGCTTCATTAGAGGGGTATTTGGATCCCGAGTGGGACATCTAAAGATGTCATTTATTTTTGTGCTAGATTAGGAACGATTATGTACAATCATATAAAGTCTAGTATTTTGTTTTATTCCGCTGCTAAGTTCAAATGTAATTCTTTTGATGTAGTAGCCTGGTTTGGGCTTATTCTTTTGGATAATATTGTAAATATTTTAGGGATAAATGGACCTGATGTGGTCCATGTAGTATTATTGCACAGGTTGTGTTTTGGGTAGAGCTCCCCAAACAAAGGAGACTCTGTCCGAATTTTATTAAATTAAGGACCCCAAGTTATTTATGGATTTTATTAGTTGTTCCCATGGTATGAATGGTTTTAGAAGGTAATGCCTTCTAGGGTGGTTTTTGGGGCGTTACAGTTTTACTCTTCTCTCACTACTTGAGGTTTTCTCTCGTATACATCGTGCTACTTTGTGTACTTCAGGTATCAATCCTGGTGTTTCAACTGATCACTCAGCTCTTGTGGTTCTTAGTAGCCATAGTGATGGTCATCGAGGTGGTCGTTGTGGTCGAAGAGGTCGTAGGGGAGTCCGTATAGGTGGTCGTGGGGGCTGTAGTGGACCACGTTCCTGTACTCACTGTAGTCGTGGAGGCATACTGTTGATTTCTGTTGGGATTTACATAAAAAATCTTCTGGTATTGCGAATCAAGTTTCTTATCAGCATGACACCTTTGTTGTGGCTTCCATATCTTGATCAGCTCCACCAGACACTGGATCGGTTACTATTACACGAGAAGAGTATGCTTAGTTCCTGTCTCAGCAACAGGTAATCCCATTTTCCTCCACAGCTACTTTTACCCAGTCACGTACTGCTTCCACTTATTTATTGTCCTCTGCTCGCAGTCCTTGGATCATAGACTCTGGAGCCTTTGACCACATGACTGACGCGTCTGATGTTTTTATTACTAATCAGTTTGCTACTTTCACACGTAGTGTTACTCTTATTAATGGTACTTGTTCTAAAGTTTCAGGCTTGGGGACTACTCACTTGAATCCTGATATGTCCCTATCCTCCGTGTTATTTGTTTCTCAATTTTCCTTTTAGTTTACTTTCCATCAGCAAGATTACCTATTCTCTCAATTGTTCTGTAACTTTTTATCCCTCTTATTGTGTCTTTCAGAATCTCAAGATGAAGAGAAAGATTGGTACAGGGTATGAAGCTGGTGGCCTATATTATCTTGACTTTGATTCACTTACCCGGGCTCTATAAACCCCGTTGTCTCCATTTCAATGGTATTGTCGTCTTGAACATCCCTCTCTCCAGAATCTGAAGCTCCAAGTTCCCAGTTTTAGTTATGTGTCGTCTTTGTCTTGTGAAGCTTGTCAACATAGTAAGCATCATCGTGTGTCATTTCAGTCTAAAGTCAATAATCGTATGTCTAGTCCATTTGAATTAGTCCATTCTGATGTATGGGGTCTAATAAAGAATATTTTATTTAATAAATATCTTTATTTTGTGACATTTGTGGATGACTATTCTCGTGTGACTTGGTTATTTTTTTATGAAAGATCGGTCTGAATTATTCTCTATATTTGAGACTTTTCGTAAAAAAATAAAAACTCAGTTTGGTTGTTGTATACGTACTTTACGTTCCAATAATGCTCGGGAATATGAATCTGATCCTTTTTCAGTTTATCTTAGTAAAATTGACATTATTCATTAGACTTCTTGTGCTTACACATCTCCACAAAATGGTGTTGCTGAACACAAGAACCGTCATTTGTTGGAAGTCACCTGTGTCCTGTTATTTCAGATGAATATTCTCCGATATTATTGGAGTGATACTGTTCTTACTACTTGTCATCTTATCAATTGTATGTCATCCTCTATGTTAAATGGGCAAAGTCCACATTCTGTTCTATTTTCTGGTAAGCCTTTATTTTTTTACTCTTAAGGTTTTTGGTTGTGTCTGTTATGTTCACAATTTGGGGCCTGAGTTTGATAAACTTGACCCTCGAGCTACCAAATATATATTTCTTGGTTATTCCCGCACGTAAAAGGGGTATCGTTGCTACAGTCCTTCTCTGCACCAATACTTTACTAATGCCGATGTCACGTTGGAAGAGTCTGTTCCATACTTTTCAACACCTTCTCAGCCTTTGGACTTTGGATCCTCTCCTATACCACCATTTCCTTCTTCATCTTTAGATATTCTGCTGCCTACTGTGTTACCATCTACTTTACTTCTTCGTGTCTATTTTCGCCGTCCTCGCTCATCGACTGAGGTGCCCGTACCGTCTTCCTTGCCGCCTTCTGATCCGGGTACATCAGATAATTTAGACTCTTTACCTATTGCTCTTCGCAAAGGTATTCGTTTGTGTGTTACTAATCATCCCATTTCTTATTTTGTTTCATATGATGCCTTGTCTCTTGTCTGCTCCTGTTTTACTTCTTAATTATCTACTATATCTATTCCTAAGCATTTATAGGATGCATTATCTGATCCGAGTTAGAGGAAAGCTATGGAGGAGGAGATGGATGTTTTACATCATAATGGGACTTGGGATCTCGTTCCTTTACCCTCTGGTAAACGAATTGTTGGTTGTCGTTGGGTGTATATTGTTAAATTTCATCCAGATGATTTTGTGGAGCGTCTCAAAGCCAGGCTTGTTGCAAAGATTTTTACTCAGACTTATGGTGTTAATTATGAGGAGACTTTTTTTCCTATTGTCAAAATTTTCTTTGTTCATATCTTGATTTCTTTGACTACTAATTTTGATTGGCCCTTATTTTAGTTAGACGTCAAGAATGCCTTCTTACATGGTGACTTGGTTAAAGAGATATACATGGAATAGCCACCTGAGTTTACTACTTAGGGTGAGTATGGTAAGAGTGTATGTCGGTTAAAAAAATCTTTGTATGGTTTGAAGCAGCACCAAGGGTATGGTTTGATAAGTTTTCAGATGCAGTTTTAGAGTTTGGTCTTCTTCGATGTCAGACAGATCATTCTGTGTTTCATAGACAGACAAATGCTAGATATGTCATATTTGGTGGTCTATGTAGATGATATTGTGATTATTGAAAATGATTTTGAGGGGATTATCAAGTTCAAAATATTTTTACAGGATCGATTTCATATTAAGGATTTAGAAAAATTTAGGTATTTCTTGGGTATTGAGGTGACTCGATTTAAACAGGGTATTTGTTTATCCCAAAGGAAATATGTACTTGACATGCTTGAGGAAGTAGGTTTGCTGGGTGGTAGACCAATTGATGTTCCTATGAATCCGAGTCAGAAATTATCGATAGATGATGGTGCATTGTTTGAAAATCCGGGTCGGTATCGCAGATTGGTTGGGAAGCTTAATTATCTCATTATTACTCGACCGGATATTTCCTATGCAGTCTGTATAGTAAGTCAGTTAATGAGATGTCCTAGAGTACCACATTGGAAGGCAATTACTCGTATTTTGCAATATCTCAAACGAGCTCTCGGACTTGGACTGTTATATCGAGTTAATGAACATCTTAGAGTGAAAGGTTTCTCAGATGCTGATTGGGCTGACTCTCTTTCTGATCGGAGATCAACCACTGGTTATTGTACTTTCTTAGGAGGTAATGTTATGTCATGAAAAAGTAAGAAATAACCCGTAATAGCAAGATCTAGTGCCGAGGTTGAGTATAGGGCAATGGCACATATGACGAGTGAGTTGACTTGTCTATTACACTTCCTCCAGCAAATTGGGTTTCTAGTTCAACTTCCTTTACAGTTGTTCTGTGACAACCAGACAGCTATTCATATCGTTGCCAATCCTGTATTTTACGAGAGAACCAAACATATTGAAGTTGATTGTCACTTTATTCGGGACAAGATAGTAGCTAGGGAGATTACAACTCCATTTGTGAAATCTGAAGATCAGCTTGCAGATATATTTACCAAAATATTGAGTCGTACACGTCTTACAACTATTTGTTTCAAGTTTGGATTATATGATATATATAGTCCAGCTTGAGGGGGAGTGTTAAGAATAGTAGGGTAGTATGTGTAAATTGTTAATAGTAAGAGGGTGTATGTGTAATTCTTATTATTGTAGGTTAACCATAAATACAAGTGATGTATGAGAGTTAGGTTAAAAGTTTTTGACCGCTCTCTGTTTCTCTCTAATATTATGTTAATTCTCCAAAGTTATCAAGAGGCAATAGTTGCGCAAGACATCCTTGATTTGCTCTAATGTGAAGGATAGATTATCAAATCGAATCCCAGAACTAATGCTTGAAAAAAAAGGTAATATTGTTGCTGTTTTCAAGCTATTACCATTATGGTGTAGACTTTTCAATGACCTAAATTACTGTAAACTATCTCCAATTTAACACCAAGATTTTGAACAATATGGCACCAAAAGCTTATGAAATGAATGGAAAATACTGTTGTTGAAAACTTGTTGAATTTCATTTTCGAATGTAATGCTTTCCATGCTGCTTGTGGAAGAAACTTTGCTCCATTGGTGGTGTGTATGTACATATTGTCAAGATAAGTACATTCGTGAACATTGATATCATTATTGAGTTCTCTTTTTAATTTCTCATACCAGGAGGAATTGTTTGAGATAAGAAATCCAACATGGAGCAGTGGACTCCTCACAATCTACCCTTAGACACAAGCAACTGATTTTGTCCATCGAATTTGCATGTTTACCAGCATTGGACTTCTATATCCTAGCACCATCACTTTCTCAAACCCCAGGATAGCAAGAGTGAAACAGGGCATGTTCAGACTCTAGACTTAGAGAGTTGATATCGCAATACATCTTGATCTAAACGCCAAACTTCAATTCAAACATCCAATTTCTGATTGGCTCGTGCACTGAGCTGCCTTAGTTTAAAGGTGAATAGATTGGGCATGTTGTTTACGTCATTTAACAAGCAAATGTCCAAAAATTTAGTCAATTGGAGGAAAATCTGGCTTCATAATGAAGCATGTTTTAGGACCCCATGGCCTGTAATCTTGACCTAATCCACTACTATTGGTTGCTTATATTTTTGTTTATTGTGTTGGGAAGAGAGAGCTTGGGAGTCCAATACAGATACCATCATCAAATGGGCCTAACTACTCTTTGTTACTGTATTTTTTGCCTTGTAAGTCTTTATCACTCTAATTGCTCCAATGCATTGGTGTTTTGTTGTTAGATTTCTTATTGCATTATTGTGTGCAAAGAGATAATAAGGGGAGGGGATAGAGGAAAATTCTTGGTGATTGGATTTCTCTAACATGTCTGGATCTTTATATCTCTCGTTCGATTTCTTGTTGCAGTTTTGTCTGCAAGGAGATGATTCTGGGAGGGCATAGAGGAAAACGCTTGGTGATGCGATTTATCTAACATGATATTTGGATATATATGTCACTGCTAGATATTTCTAACAGCAGGTGAATTGCAGCAAACACTGGAAGCATTTGTCGCAATAGCAGCAGTGAGCCAGTTTCTGTATCTGGTGCTTTTGCATTCTGGCATGTTCAACAGCAGATATGGACCAGCCTACCGCAGCTATGACTATGAGGCTCCAGGCGACACTGGTATGGCACATGAACCCGGGAGGTCGGGCACTGCAGCTGAATATGAAACTATAACAAATGAACCTGCGAGGTTTGGCATTGCATCTGAATATGAAGCCACTGGAATGACACATGAACCTGATGAGAGGTTTGACGCTGAATATGAAGCCACAGGCATAACACATGAACCTGATAGTTCTGGTACTGCAGCTGTAGTCTACAAGTAGATATACAACTCTCATGCCCAAACTTTGTGTAAAGTGTAGGGAGAATTTGCAATGATCTACCATATTTAACCTGGGATAGCTGCACTA
Source organism: Ilex paraguariensis (assembly GCA_963454935.2). Lineage (NCBI taxonomy): Eukaryota > Viridiplantae > Streptophyta > Magnoliopsida > Aquifoliales > Aquifoliaceae > Ilex > Ilex paraguariensis. Next base: position 70,925 of record CAUOFW020001085.1, on the reverse strand, counting down.
GAAGTATGTCAAAGCTTGTGTATATGTGTACATAAAATAGGTTAGAATAGGAGAGATTGGAGATAATAGAATAAAAGAAAATCGGGTTTGGCACATTGGGATTACAATGGCGGACCAAATGTCAATAGGCTAATGCTACATCTTGTGCATTATTTTCTAGTAGTCGTCTATGTAAAACTCATCTCTATTCATTGAGCGAGAAATAGATATTATGTTACTGTGTTTATTACTATCTATGCTTATAGAACTCTGGATATGCTGAAAATTTTTTATTCCTGTCGTATAGAGGTACGGGGACAAGAATTCTACTTGTGCAAAGCAATAGCTATCAAGCTGTCGTACATAAGGTTATACATATGAAGAGATTTATCCACATCCAAAAATTAAGTAAATTTAAGGTTGATTCATATACTTGATGGGCCGCTTGACCTATACTCAATTGATTTTTGAATTAGATGTTCTAACATAGTATCAAAATTGAGCTTTGGGAGGCAAGTAAAAGTCTCCTAGTAAAATATTTTGGGTATATTTGAAGGGTCATTTTAATCACAGTCAAATAATTTTGAATTGGCGGTCTTTACAATACATAACTGTTTTGTAGAAGGGCATATCATCCCTCATATTGTTCTAATTTAAAAGGCTAAAGTTGTGCTGTACAATTTTTTTTATCAAATCTTATATCTCAAGTGATGTATTAAAATTTTATGTATTGAATATTTAGTGGAGTTAATGGATCCTACTAATCCAATCTCATGCATTGATTTAAAATACAAAATTTAGGTAACAATTTAGTCACCATATTGCTCAATTTAAAATGGCAAGGGGATGCTTTACCATTTGTCCAGGACATTTTTATTCTCATAGTGCACCATTGTAAACATTAATTGGTTTAAAAAGTGGAATAAATGATCAAAAGCTTAGGTAAGAAGTGGTAAACAATGCATACGGGTTCTGCTAGTAGTATTTATGAATGGTCAAAAGATAGAAAAGAGGTGATATTCAATGCACAAAGTTTGTGTTAGTAGTGTTTGTATTGATTAGGGTAGGGGCGTTCAAATTTCTAATTATTTGCAATCTTCGATTTTATCTTATCTAACTTGCTCTTACTGATTGTTTAACCAAAAAAATCGGTAAGCTAACAGAATCTTTTGGTATTTCGTAAAAAATCGGATAGTAATGCGGAATACTTACAAATTTTGATGTTTATAACTATATTGTTGTGTTTTATTATAATTGTTTATGTATTATCGAATTTATTATGTTTTTTTTAGTGTTATTGATTTATTGTGTTAGTTAATTAGTACAAGTTACTTAATTAAATTATTAAAATAATTCAAAAATTAATAACTAAAAAATATGTGTTGACTTGATTTCTTACCTGACTCCTTGCTTGATTATTTTGGATAGAATTCAAGTAAGAATAGTACACTTGATCAATTAGGATAGACTAAAAAATTTTTTTCCGTAAAATATCAGGTAGAAAGATAGAATATTATAATTCCTACCAGTAGGATAAGATGAACACCCATAGTATTGGTATTTAAAAGAGGTAATCAGTAGGTAGTCTTATCTCTAACATATTCAAACTAGTCATAACTCATGCCTGAAGGCACGATAAAATATAAAATTTGAGTGCCAAAAAATTGATTCCACTATATTAAATTTTTTCAACATGTATATACAAATTAATCAAATATTAAATGATTAAATATATGATATAAATGAGTAATGTGATATTTTTAAGAGAAAAATATATAAATGATTAAACATGCGATAGAAATGAGTGATGTAATGTTTTTAAGGGGAAAAATATGTAGGAGATAAAAATTCAAGTTGCTATGTGTTTTATTATATAGATTTGTACTCAGGTACATAAAGACTTGTCCGTCATTTTTAATGAAAACAAAATTTTTAAGTAATATTAATTAAGTAAAAATATGATAGATAAGAAAGTTAAAAATAGTTAGACTTAAAACTCTGCATACATTTTATAATGTAGGATATATTTATCCAAATTCCAGAGAAAAATCGCATTTTTAAAAAAAAAAAAATGAGGATAACTAACTTTCTTACTATTGAATCTCTATTTTATAAGGTCAAGTTGAGATCAATATTGCAACTATTTAATTTGAAATACACGTAAAAATATTCTATGCCATTGATTATTTATTTATTATTATTATTATTACCAACATTATTATTTTGCTGAAATCTCACATATTGGACATTACTTTGTTGGAATCTTGAATTATCATTGACATAGACATTGCTTTGCTGGAATTATTGGGGTCAAAATCTAACAAAATTCTATTTTCTCAACCTTATGATCCTCCAACATATACATACAAAGATTATGTTGATGCATAGCATAATTCGTTATATTTCCAAAATTCTAAATTCTAACATTCATGATTCTTCTAGTTCAATTCAGGTCTCAAATGTCTCTTTACAAATTGGTTCAAAAAAAATTCTAATTGTTTTGTCATTCCTCAAAAACGAAATAATTTACGCTATTGTTCCACCATTTCCCTTTTGAAAACAATTGGGTAAATGGCTGCTGCTAGGTTTTATAGACCCATGCTTGCCATTTATCATGTATGTTTTTTTTGATGTCTAGAACAACTGTTGCATAGGCATCATATCGTACTTTCATAATGTTATAAGGTTCAAGTTCTTTACATGTATTATACGTACCACTCTGATAGACAGTTATGCCATCCCACTATGCAGGAAGCCCAATAATCATCGACAGCTGCATAATGCATCACAAAATAAGGATCATGTCGTCCAAACTTACTGGAATATGGAACACATGAAACATAACAAAAATTATTTCTCGTACGCCCCATCCTCAGATTATGGAGGTTCTTGACTGTGCCATGTTTGATGCCAACTCTGAACGAGTTCCTATACAGGTGTTCATATATCCGATATTGCTTAACGTTTTACATTATGAGTAAATCTTATATGGTCCAGCTAGACAGAACTCTAGATCAAACCAGAAGTTTTGGAACTGCCACTTCATGGCTATGGCTCAGATTCACCAGTACTCCATTCTACTATAGCAAGGGTGTGTCGGCCACCACAGGCAACAAGTTTCGCACACCAGCGTCCTTCAGCTTCACCGCCAATGGGGGGGAGGTTTATGGGCACCTCTGATGGATGACCAGTTGTCACCTTTCTTCCATATCCTAGACGGCCATGGTCACCTCGCCCGAACTGTCAGTACAAAACCAATTAGTCTACATGGATATTACCTAGGGATCTATGAATATATCATGCAAAAAAATTAAAAAAAAAAAGACATTTTTAAATTGCTGAGACCTATCATGGGATCTCAGGTTTAACAGAAAACTAGAAAAGTCAAAAAATCAGATAAGATACATCACACGCTGCAATGGTCAAAGTAAATTGCATCATTGATCAAAAGACAAAAAGATGGTCATTTAGTAGCATTTAACCCAAAATAAGGCGTCTTTATGATGTTTGGCTGGGGATATATGTAGCTGTTTTACCAGAGACTACTTATATTTTCTCTATGGTAAGACTAGTTGAATTTTAGCGGTTATTACAAGTTCCAATTGAGTTGTTTTACGTTCTGGTGTGTCTGTCTAGATGCCATATGGCTTGGTATGCGATGGGGAAACTAGTATGAGATCAGGCTAGGCTTTCCGAGGAGGCTTCTCCACCCTCAAAAAAGGGAACTCGAAAGGTTTGTATGCCATCCCCCCCCAACAACGACGAAAAAAAAAAAAACCCCACCACCAATAAAGTGACCAATCCCTCTTGTAGTGATTATTACAAAGGCACTCCCGGGAATAATTCAGTGCTAAATGAAGACTGAATTACCCAGATATGCAATGATAGAAGGATTCCCTCAAAGCAATACTTAAGGGAAAAAAAACCTCTTCAAGTGATCACATTTCATTTTGATGGCATTCCCTTGAACTGATCAGGAGGTTGGTGTTCCAAAAAACGTTGAACCTTGAGGACAAGGTTTGTTGAATGGGGAGTGTCTATTTCATTACAAAACATTGACAACTCTTTTGGGTGTTAGTTTGAGGTGCTGCATGGTTCGGCATGCAGTGAAGAAACTAATTTGAAATGAGGGTAGTCTAGTTAGCTTGTGTCATACAGAATGGTATGCCTAGAGATCAGGCTAGGCTTGTAAAAGGTTACCACCCTCTTGAAGTGGCCAACTCTTCCGCTTCCTGATTTTTATATTTATCCTGAATCAGCGATCCTCTGCTGAGTTCTCAAGCCCAAAGGCCTCAGCATCCATTAATATATATTTCAAACATGATGAAATGGTTCAAAGAATGTCACAACACTCACAGAAAACATGCGACCATCCCGTGTTAATGCAACTGAGTGTGTGCCCCCACATGACACCTGCATCATGAATAAGAGTGTTTCAATTTTGAACTTCGGCAAGAAGCAAAAGTACTGAAAAGCATGAATGTTTCACTGGAGAGAGCACGATTGACATTTCATTGTGCTTTATTTAGCATTGTAAAGTACTGATTGATCCTCTTTCTGTATTGGTGTAGTAACGATTTATTCTTCAAAGGATTCACATCAAATGTAAATGGTTCGGCAGCAAAACTAACAGATATCACTATAATTGACATTAAGAAAGCAAAGGATCCAATATTTCTAACATACTTGAATAAAACCAATTTTAAAGCTCAATAGCATGAACCCATTTACAATGTTGAATAGAACACACAAAACATGTCCTAGATAATGATGCTCAAATTCACCAATTTTCTTGGCTTGGTTGCTGAGAATGCTAAGGCAAAGATTAAAAGAAAATGAATCTTGAGGTTCAATTATGTTGCTGTGCCAACATAGCGAAGGCAGAACGAACACCTCAACTAGCTGATATAGCAAAATTAGGCTCATTTGGTAACGGAGTTTATTTTCTTGTAACCAAAAAAGCATATATGATTGCATCATTTCACATTTCTGCTTTTGATTTAGGAACAAAGTGGAAGCTTACATGCAAAATCATGGTGGTATAAGTAACTAAAAATGTAGCAAGGCATTTGGACACAAAATAGAAATGATATCAATCATGTTCATGCCCCAGTATTTTCTATAGAATTTTTGTGTTTACCATCTCTTACGAATACCAAAGGAAACAAGTCTTCTACATATAACATATAATACAGCTTTAGGACCGTAAGAAATAACTTCGGATCTTTATTATTATAATTGCTGATGACTTCAAATGTTATGACCGTCTTTCTGTGTAAGCCACCATTCCAAATAAAACATTTCTGCCTTCAGTTTGTTCAACAAGGAATAAAAAAACACTTGCTAATGCAATTTAAGGTATTCAGGTAGTTAACACAGCATAGTAATGCATATGGCACCTGAACAATGTCCTCCCCAACTAAAAGTTGAACTCTCTGGGGCAACATTTTACTGCTCTTGTCATCTCCAAATCCAAGCCTCCCATGTTCCCCTCTACCCCAACCATATACCTGTAATTAAGACAACCTAAATAAATATCATAAGATTCACAGATAACTAACTACATTAAGCATTGCAAATCCCAGCCACGCATAGAACACCACATTTAGAGTTTTGTCAAGCATATTCAACCAGAAGCAAATAAGCATTGCATTGAACACAAAAGGAACCCAGTCATACAGGATTAGTGAAAATAAACCAACATGTGGTCTTCTCACCTCCCTAGACGTCCAATCGTCCTTTTCGTCCACTCTTCTTCATATATTTCCTTTCACACACTCACCATTTTCCTCAGACGATAAAAATAAATAAATTATCAAGGTTTTCCCCCATCACTCACAAAAAAATTTTACAATCTGATTTGGTTTGTGAATTATAATTGAGAATTCCTTAAAAGAAAATTAAAATGTTTGTATGCCTAAACTTAAACTCAAATCCACGAACAAGGTAGGGTTCCAATTATTGCAAAATTAATACAAAGATAGATTCACTCTGAGAAATTCAGAAGGAGATACTTAGAACCTGCAAAACGAATTGGCTAGATTCCAGGATAACTTTGCAATTAAAATCTGACTCACACAGACCCAAAGAGGGAAGCTTAACAGGAGATTATCGAGACCTCGACCATAATTGGTTATGTGATAGCACCATAGCATCCGTCTTGTTCAAAAGCACTGTACATGGCAGAAAGATGGACAAGGACTATAAATTTCACACAACATAGTAAAGTCTGTTTCCCAACTTTGCCATGGAACTAATTTTTGCTTCTCATCTTAGAGGATATTGGCTCATAAAAGATGACATGACCCAAAACAACAGCTTAATCAGGCAAACAACTAATGACACAAGCAAGTCAGAGTTTCTCATTCCCCACTTCAAAGAATTAAAGAAAAGACTACGTAGACTAAACCCTAATGTACTTTAAGTGTGTGGATGAAGCTGCCACAAAACACTGCTGTTACCTGGAAAAGAAAGGCTGGAAACTAGCCAATTATACACAATAGTAGGACACTGACTCTCCATTAGACATAAGATGTGATATTGGTATTTACAGCACTATTCAGCTTCCTTAAACTAAAAACATTTCTCCAAGGGTCTTTTTAGAGTGTCATTCACTAAATAACTTATGTATGTTCCGTGCAAGTATCGATGACAACAACACAATAGAAATACCCTTACATCAACTCTTGAACAAATTAAAAGATGTTATACCTCTCCTTCATCCGTCAATGCAGTAGAATGCCAACCTCCAGCAGCAATGTCAACCTGGATGACAATGAATATAGAATGTATTCTCAAATCTCTTAAGAACAAAGATAAACTTATGGATCTAAAACTTCATAAAGCTAAGGTAAATTTAACTCAATAATGATGTAGATAGAAATACTATTTTTCCCCCAAGCCATAAAACATTATTTCATAAGTAAAGAATGACTTGAAATATTGTTGGTCTAAACTCACACAAATAGGAAAGACCAGTTTTCTCAAACCTTATAGTGCCTCTTTCTCATCTATTACGCTTATTCAATAGATGTGGTATAAAATCCTACATAAGCAACATAGTAGAGCAACTTTCACCCCCCTCCAAAACATAAAGTTATGAAACCCCTACTATTGGTCTAACAAGCCTGGTAGTTCTTGCTTACATTCATATTATGAGGACATCTAATGCAGCATCAGGCTGCTCTACAATTAGGTTTCCCACTTACATATTTGATAAATTTCTGATTTTCTCCCTGACATTTAAAATCAAATCGTACAAATCATTCAAGTGGTGATTTGGCATCGTGAGCAGAAGTCTTAGGGGGCTCGTTGAGAGAAAGAAGAACAAAAACTCTGAACCCTCTGAGATATCAGGTGTCCACATATACATGGTCAAAAGACGTGGAGTTTGAGGGAGAGGGGGTCTTTTTTGGGGCTCAAGAGATGCAATAAACAGGGCGCCCACAAGTTTAGACATCACTTCTTTATCTTAAGTTATCTGGTTTTCTTCTGCTGTATGACCCTTACATTGACATGTCTTTCTACTCTAATGAAACTAAAATTTCTAACAAAAAATAATCAGAAAGTTCCGATTATGTGAATGATAACAAAAGATAGTTTACTGAATCTGTTAAGAAAATAATAAAAATATGCAAGAGAAAGCAGAAGTCCGCAACATACTACCCAACAAAGCAATATTTCAACAACGACACCACAATCATATGGAAAGAATAAAACCAAAATGTATGAAGTTGACATAATTTAAATGAGTTCGAAAATATAGCACCAGCTCAGAGACTACAAACCAAAGTACAATCTGACAGCCCTTGGACAGGAATAGGTTGCGATCTTGGCTGGGTATCACCTGTCCCAAGTTGTCCATATTCATTATTACCCCATGCCATTAAAATACCATCCTCTAGGAGAGCCAAATTATGAAAAGCTCCAACTGCAATTGTCCTCACTTTCTCAAGACCTTGTACGTGCACAGGAGTGGAAATTTGCTTTCTATGCAAAAATAAATAAATAATTAAAAACCTCAAAAACAAAGCTAATGCAGCACACTATCTGAAATTATAAAGAATAAACCAGAAGATTGTCCACAGTGTACCGAAGAAGCATGACGTGTTTCAAAGAAAAAAAATAAATCACTAAGTGAAATACATGTCTCCAGGAGGCCATGGTTGACCCCATGTCCACACATGTCCTTCATGTGTAAGCACCACCGAGTGTGTACCTCCAGCAGCTACCTATAATATGAGGGATTATAAGAATTGTCAATACCAATTTAGAGCTAGGCAAGTCACTTAACATTGAGAGGCATATATCCACAGCTCAAGAAGATGGAAGAGATGTCTTAAATATCCCACTCACTCACAACCAGGTATTGTGAATCATTAGTAAAGGAAGTTTAAGCTATAAAAATTTGCTCCAAACAAAAGGAAGGAAAATCCCTAATATGAACAAGCATATATCATTCATGTTTCATAGTTATATCATTTGATAAAAATGTGTGTAATGAACCATATCCTCAAACAATTCTCCAAGTAAATAAATTTCACTGAATTTTCCCCTCAATAATTAACAGTTAGGAAGTTTAAGACCCGCAGCGCAACGCTGTTGCTTCTATTCTTACGCAACATAAAGAAACAAAAAACTTTTTGCATACTCATTTTCAATGACTAAACATTACTTAGAATAGTTCATCTATTTGTTTGACCATAAACAAAAGGAAAGGGAAAAAAACCCAATCTGATCCAATTTCACCCAAGGCTATGCGCCAATATGATAAGTAATCACCTGGCGAACAGAAAGCTTTGGTGTGCATCGCTGCGGAATCACAATATCCCTCCTCAAAGGCCTACTGGTGTCATCTTTCCGCTCGGGCTCTTCACTGCACTGCCCATACTCATTTCCACCTAAACAACGAAATTTCTTGTCCTCACAAAAATGGCCAACGATGTTGGTTTCCTATCATTCTGCTATTTTTTAAACATAATGTCCGAAAAGAAAGAAAATAAAAATGCAAAATCCTAGATAGCATTTGGGGAGCAAAAATTACTAAAAAGTATGGAGAAGTGTAAAAAGATTGATAAAGATTATACCCCAAGCATAAGCTCGGCCTTGATCATCGACAGCCAAACAATGCCACCCACCAATAGCAGCCTGAAATCAAGAACCCAACTCACCCGCCAATAATTTTTCACTATAACATTACCAATTGTCCGATACAGGACTTCAAGCGCACATATGAGATTACCTGAACAATTTTGACATTAGCAAGAGATTTAACTTGACTAGGAACGTTCTCAGTCTTGGTCTCAGATGGATGACCCAGAGTTCCTCTTTGATTCCAACCCCACGTAAACAACTGGGATACATATTCGAATGCAATAAACTCCAACAGTGAACAAATTAATGTTCATTTCACTCATAGCAATTAACTATGATCGAAGAACAGTTGAAGAAACTACACTCTTAACAATAGGAATACCTTGCCGTCTTCGCAAATGGCGAGAGAGTTTCGACTACCCCCAACTACAGAGCAGACCTTTTGGGATTCGAGAGCTTTGATAGCACAAACCCATTCTTTCTCTTCGTTGTTTCCAATTCCTAGCTGGCCATCTTCTCCTGAACCCCTGCGATGAAAAGCAAAAGTATAGCAGAGTGAGTTAGAAACAGTGTGTGTGTGTGTGTGAGAGAGAGAGAGAGAGAGAGAGGACCATGCGATAACGGTGGTTTCGGAAGCCATGGGGAAGATGTTAGAGAAAGACAGAGCGTGACGTAGAATGACCGAGAGGGGATGCTATTGTTTGTAAAGTCTCTCTCTCTGTGGCTAAACTGTATTATTTTGTGGTTATCGTCTCGAGTCTGAACATTGGACTGTCTAGTGTGGACAGTGCGAATCCGATTCGGAATTCCAATGGCATTAGCCATGTCCAAACTCCAAGGATAATTTTTTTTTTAGTTAAGAAAAGGGTCTATATTCAACCCTTGTTTAAATATAGTCTTAATATAATTACCAGATGGTGTGGTAATACCTATTTCCTATATTCCACCCTTGTTTTCAATGATAAGGCACTAAATGATTACCATTCTGACAATGAAGACCGACTCGAGATGATTGGAGACCTAAAATGATGTATCTAAGTGAGGCCTTTAATAATTTTTTAAAAGAATTTTTTTCACTTGAAAAATATTAATTAAATAAGTGATTATTTCTTGTAATACAATCAATTTGAGACAATGTTATCAATTTTAATCTTTGAAAAGATCTTTTTGTGAAAATAATTGTTAAAGGTAATGTAAGTAATATATTGTAAGCAAAACCCTAATTTTATATATAAAAAAAAAATCTAATTTTAATATCTCATTTAGTACCTATTTGGACATAAAATATTAAATTGTAAGAATATTCAGTGTATCGATACTAGGCGTCCCAAGTGTATTAAGAAAGTGTCACATGGCAGAATCTAGAGAAAGGTGAGAGACGATCGGTCACAGAGTAATAACTAACTGGAGGTTACTAATCAGTAATCATCGATGGAAACAAAAACGTCAAAGAAAATGGTTATAAAAGAGCATATAGTGGAGAAGGTGAAGAATACACTCAAACTCCCACAAGACCCACGATTTAGGCATTCTTAGGAGTAGTTTTAGATTAGTTTTTAAGGGGTAATGGTAATTCTTACTTTGTTGAAGGTTTTGCTTATTTGAGGTCAAGTGTTCAAGTCTTCCTTGTCCCCTCTCCTTTCTCCTCTCTCCCTAAAAAAAAGAAGTTATTGTTGCAATCATGGTTGTTTATTCAGTATTTTTGTAACCGAAATCCCTTCAATTAAATTAATAAAAGAATCATCTTTTATTAGTTCCATGTCCAATAAATCCTGAAATAAGGCATTTAAACAACTTACAAATAGTTATCTGAAAACTATCTGTCGACTGTGATATATCTATTGATCCCAACAGATTTTGGAGCAACAATCTTTTTTTGGCATGTCCAGTGGGATAGCATTACTAACTTAGATCAAGAAAATGGTTCAAATAAGGAAACAAAAGGAAATTATATTTGGCACTAACAATATTGTGAAAATGACGCCAAAACAATGGCAATCGTGAAATAAGTTCAAGCACCAACCCTGTGGTGTTTGCAGATCCAGAAAATGGTTAATTCAATGGCAAAGATAGTTTGCAAATGCAAGAATTTGTGCAAAACCCAAGCAGGTAATGTATAATTCTAATTCTAGCTTTAGACAAGACTTTGTTAATGTCATGCATGAATTAATAAATGTACAGACACCAATGTCAGGTCTAGTTAATAAAAAATCAACTACCGTCATTAAAAATCAAATGGTAGAAGAAGGATGCACCGGTCCTATGGTGCTTTCTATAGAAAATCAGAGTTCACCACCAATGGTAACCAACGAGAGACTAGACCCACTACACCAAAATCATTTCAATATGGTGTTCGATGAGAAACCGGTTGAAATGTTTCTTAATTTCTTTTCAAGAAGAAAGAAATGGGCCAAAGATGTCCCTTGAATTTCATAGAAAAGGTCATACAAGGCATGCTATGCCTTTACTAGAACCCATAGAGGAATTCAACCCAAGGGCAGGGGGCAAGCCTTTGACCAATTTAAAAACTTAGAAGGCTACCAAAACATGGCTTTTAATAGAAATCAATTAGTGAAAATGATTCAAGATTTTTATGGCCCTAGCCTTAGAAAAATTGAAAGACCTGTGTTTAGGAAACCATATCCACCATTGATCGATTGTGAGAAATTCCTAAGGGGATATAAAATTCTAGAATTTCATATTTACTTTGGTGAAAAAAAAAATTAATCGTCTATAGAGCACATAGATAGATTCACTTTTCAATGTGGGAAAGTTGAAAAGAATGACAATTTAAAAATGAAACTGTTCTCACAATTTGTAACAAAAATAAACTTTGCTTGGTTCATTAATTTTGCTGCCAATTCAATTCAAACTTGGCAAGAAATGGAAGAGCAATTTTATGTTCAATTCTTTAGGAATGAACTAGAGATTTCCATAGTAGAGTTGTCAAGATTAAGACAGAAATCAAATGAATCTACAAAAACATGTATAGACAGATTCAAAAAAAGACAGAAACAAATGTCATGTTTACTTGCTTGAAGTTGAATTAGTTAAACTGCCTCATAATGGTTTGGACTTTGAATTAAGAAAGAAATTCGAAGGAATAGAGTTCAACGTTCTCTTTGAACTCTTAGCCTGGGCTACCAGATATGAAATGTTGCTTAGGGAAGAGCAACAAGGAAACACAGGTCATTGAGAACTTATTTTCAAGACTTCGATGTAGAAGATGAAATAGATGTGGCACAGATCATAGGAAAATCACCAATTATGTGCGACACCTTGAAAAAGATTGAGGATCCTGTGAACCAGTCATACTTTCAAGAATGATGCACCCTCAACCTTTCGACAGCAGTCCTTTGACCTATCAATGGTTGATGCTCTGTTTGATGAGTTAATCAACCAAAAATTCATTGTCCCATCTCAAGGACATAAGTTCCCACCAGAGCAGGATAAAAAGGGAAAACAATATTGTAAATGGCACAATACATTTATGCATTTGAATAAAAACTACATTACTTTTAATAATCATGTGTAGGATTTAATCCAAAAATAAATTCTTAAGTATACTTCAAAAGAAGAAGAAATCATAGGTGTTGACAAAGATCCTTTCCCTAAAGAGGTCAATATTAATATTGCTCCTGCTAATTTGCAAGAAGATAAGAAAGTTATCAATTTGGTAGTTGGCAAAGAATGACTTTTTCCCAAGATGAGGAAACCAGTCCACAATAGGCTTGGTCTTAGGAATGATGAGCCACTGATTATGTGTTTCATGCGCCAAAGAAATGGCCAAGCTAAATGCTATACAACTAGATGATGTGGTAAGAGAATTTATAGGCAAGGGTCTCCAATTCAACACTAGAGGAGAATGAGTTGTACAAATCCATAATGGTTTTGAGAAAATATTTGATGGTGCAGACCTAGACATTTTCAAATTGTAAGCAAGGTACCAACATGGGCATAGTCCGTATAATTTTCGTGAAACACAAAGCACCCCATGAAACACTAGTTACCAAGGCCAAGCTGAGAAGGGGAGGCTATAAAGGATAGACCATTCTGTTGGATTGTTTGGCAGAAGATCAGGAGACAAGAACAACAAGAAAGCCAAAACTCGAAAAGAAAATGGAGGCTTGATATCATAACAAATGCTGGATCTAGAACAATAAATCCTCCTCAAGTCCATGATGAAAAATGACACCATGTTTAACATCCAAAATTCCCTTATGGGGCATAATACCAAGCAATCAACAGGACTTAGAAAAGGAAAGAGAAAAAGAAGTTTTTCGATTGGATGAGTAGACGAGATCCAACTCCTCTAGAAGCCTATTCAATGTTAGGTCCATCGATGGGGAAGAAAAATACCACATGGATTATGGAACAACAAAAACATATCAAAGAAGTCCAGACAAAGAAGGATATCCTTTATCTAAAGATTGCTGAGTTCAAACAGATTCTGGATCTATTTGACGGAGAACTAGAAAAGATACTAGAAAATCTATCAGCAAAAGGGAAATAAAAGGTGGAAGAAGACAAAGACATGCTTTCAAATGAGGATTTTATGAACTTTAAAGACATAGAGCTTCTCCTCAGAGATGATGCAACATGCAATATGATTTTGGCTCTGCTTGAATCATTTAAGGCTAAGCCAGGACAACCAAACCAACTAGTGGGAGATATGGAAGACATCATTAAACCAATGGTAGTCTTCACAAAAACTGTTAATAAAACCAGACCTGATGGAAAATCTATAAGTGTAGAGTAAAGAGACTAGGGGGTAGATAGAGTGGTACTATACTCCCCTAAAAAAAAATTGGTTAAACATCTAAGACCACTGTGCATATAGACCTACATTGATGGTCAATAAAGTTTTGGTTGACAATGGGGGGTAGTTGTCAGCATCCTACTTTCAATGATGTTAAAATTTCAAAACAAAGGAGATGAAGACCTACTTCATACTGACATCACAATAAGTATCTTTACTGGAGGATAATCCTCTACAAGGGGGATATTGCATATACAGATTCAAGTAGGCAATAAAAAGACCACAACAACATTTTTATAGTGAATTCATCATCCAATTTCAATGCTTTTCTAGGGAGAGATGGGATGTACACCTATGGTTTCGTGCCATCATCCCTACATCAAGCACTAATTTTCCTGATAGACATAGATGATGAAGGAAGAAAAGGGATGAAAATTCATTGGGCTAATACCAACCCATTTTCTGTAGATGCCCACAATTTGGAAGCATAGTTCTATCACAAGGACTTAACTTCGATTGGGCAAAGCAACTACAAAGGCAAATTCAATAAGTATCTTGAAGAAAATCTACATCATATCTGTCATGACTTGGCTAGGTCTAGTTTTTTGCAGCCAAGGCTGGAAAGTAAAAAGTCCAAAGAAATCAACAAATAGAATATGCAAGAGATTCTAGAATGGTGAGATGGTTTCCAATAAAGCCATACTACAAGGTTATTTACATATACCTTGGAAGAAAATGAAGGCATTAAGTGATGCCTCTGTCGATTGGGCTAAAGGCATGTTGGAAAGTAGTTCAGAAAGTATGAACTAGAGTATATGGGTAACAACAGAAGATGACTAAGCAAGATTGGATGTCGAATGAGAATTTCTTCACCAAAAGGCCATTCAAGGAGTCAAAGGAGTACTTGATAGAGCCTCTAAACACTGATGCCACAAAAGGAAGGCAAGTCAATAAAGATTTATCATTTAGCAAAAGGGAAAGCCCATTGGCCTACTTGCACAAAAATTTTATTAAGGTAAAAAACAAGCAGTCTATTATTTGAATAAGAAATTGAATAGTGTTGAATTACTCTGTAATAGGAAACCTTGTTTAGTTTTATATCTTTTAGAAATAAAATGAAGGATTTTCATTCATTTTCATCCATTATTTATAACCACTTTCTAACGGCTTTAGTTATAAATAATCCAATGAATGAATAACAACAAAGGTTGTAGGTCATAGATAAAAGAAAATTTCTTTTGTTTTAATCAAAAAGACCAGGTGACCAAATTACATATGTACAAGAATGAAAAAAAAGCCACAAAAGACTATATGGCTTCCTAAAAATGCTAAGGTAAAGGAAAGTAAAGTTTGAAGGTGTCATTCATTTGATAGCAAGCTTAATTGTTGTTGGTATGCTTTAAGCTTTCTACTGCAGCCAAAAACTTACCACTTTCATTTTGGTGGCCAGTCAGCAACTCTGTTTTTAGAAGCAAATCCTCTCTTTCCTGCTTTATTCTAGCTCTGGCCTCAATTATTGGTCTTGTCTCTCTCTATCTCTCACTCAATCCTCTATTGAGCTCATGAGTTTTCTCTCCTTGCTTGGGTTCTCTGAGTGGCCATAGTCTCTTTGGTTATTGCAAAGATGGCCAAGACAAAATCGGGGAGAAAAACCTTGATTAGTATCCTAGGTGCCTCTTCATCCAAGTGTGCATCTAAGAAGGAGAAGGGGAAGGGGAAGAAGAAGAGGACTGAGTCAGAATCCGAGGAGGACGAAGACAATGTCCCTTCCACACTCAAGAAGGAATGGCCTACAAACCCTAACGAGAGAAGTGAGCATGCCTTGAAGGTTTTGACTTGGCTCATGGTTGCTAAGACATTGGAGCCAAAGAAAGGGTATTCTGTGTTGGAGGCCACCTAGTCTCATGATAAAAAACTTGAGTTTGCAGGCACCAATTTTCATTATCCAATTATCCTCTCAAATTATGTTGATCAAGTTGCAAGTTGATTGTAGTTGTCTAGATTAGGAGTTTTAGATTGAGTCTAGTAGTTTTTGTCTAAGTCTAGTAGAAAAATCTTTAGGAGTATAGGCTTAATTTTGCATTGACTTGTACTTAAAAGACTATGACTAGTATGAATGAACATATCATTTGAACCTAATGGTTGAGTTCCCTTGGGTTTATGATTTATAGTTCAATTTCTTTGTAATTGCTATGGTTCGTGAAGAAATTGGTTGTGATCCATCTATGTTCTCTAGTTGGTGTTTGCTAGGGACCAGCAAAACTTAAGTTGGGGGTGTGATGAGCACTCAATATTGAATTATTTTATAGCTTCACACTTTCGCTTTAGGCTTGCTAACAAACTAACTCATTACAACAATTATAGGCTTTAGTGACAAATTTTTTAGTGATCAAGTTATTTTCGTCATTAATAATTTTAGCAATGACATGTGAATTTATCACTAATGTTCAAGGATGAGTGACGACAATACTATTTGTCACAAAAAGTTAACTTTTAGTGATGAATAATTGTTCGTCATCGTAACTTCGTCATTGAAAGTATAAGAAATTGGATAAATAGAGATGAATTTTATTGTTGACACTCAAAATGGTAAACAATTACCTTAGTAACGAGACTAGTCGCCTCTGAAAGTTTCAAGGTTTTGGTATGACTTTGATATTGTCACTAAAACACTAATGGATTTAGTAGTGACTTTGATGTCATCACTAGAACTTTCATAGTTTCAGTGACAATATTGGTGTTGTTATTAAAACTTTTATACTTTTAGTGATGATTGTCAAGTCGCCACTAAAAAAATCATATTTTTAGTAACTAAATTAATTATGTCACTAAAATTAATTTAGTTTATGTCATTATATTGGTGTTGTCAAGTGACTTATTTTATATCGTTCGGCAAATTTCAAATTATACCATATTGATAAGCCAATTCTCACATCGCCTCCTAACCTGAAAAAATACAAAACATAACACTCTTGTTATTTCTAGACTAAACTATACCTTAATTAAGCTTGTTAACAAAAATGTAATTTAAATATCAATACTCATGCCGCAAACCTAGCTAGTATAGTGGTGTAAGGCAAGTTGAAGTCAACTCGAGTTAAATCAAAATTTTTAAAACTCTCAAACCGAGCTTAATTCGAAATTTTCAATTAAAGTGTCATTCATGGTTAATTTTTGAAATTGGATGATATGCAAGTAAGGGTGAAATTTGAATCAAAATTGACTTCAATTGAGGTTTGATTTTGAGGCAGATAACATGGACAAAAATTCAAGTTGACATCCAATTTAATTCAAGTTTGAATCTCAATTTACGCAACTAGGGCATAAATTTGATTTTAATTGGATTGGATCCTAAAAAGTAGAGACATAAATTGAGTGTTGTTTGAATTTAAATTGGATCGATAATTGTTTATCCAAACTTTGCTCAATATTGAGTTTTTTTTGGGTTGACTTGCGTTGGATATCAAATTGACCCATCAAGTTTTAATTTTATTTGAAGTTTCACCTTTCATGAACCATCACCAAATCTAAGGGGGTGTGACTCGATTTATGTTGGGTCTTGTTCGGGTCATTTTATATCGTGTTCATGTCAAGTATTAGACAATTATAACTTAGCCAATTTAATTAATTGTGTCAAATGTTTAAATACTAACCAGACAACCCATGAATTAATTAAGTTAAGTATTGTGTAACTTTCGAGTTGACCCATATAACCCATGAATTAAAAATATTTTTTGGGCATTTTAAAAAAATTTAGATTTTATCACACATCTATATAATTAGAGACAACCGGATTTGAATTCCCAACTTATAAATTTTTTTTGAACATTCTACATTGTTTCAAAATTATTGATATAACCAATAATATTTACCCTTAAAATATTTTATTTTTGAGTCCTTCAATCATGCCATCTGATCCTATATTTCTTATCGCTTAAAATCTCTTCCACTATTTTTTCAATATCTTATTAATATAATCATATCCCCTATTTTTAAATCAAAATCCCTAAAACCCTATCAGTAAAGCCCTCCCTCTATTATTCCATATCGCCAGCCGGCACAGTCACTGGTTTGACTCCCCCCTCCGTTTCTCTCTCTCCATCCCATAACACCTAGTGAAATCTCTCTCTACCTGCCCTTTGCCTTTTATTTCTTTTTTTCCTTCACTCCTCACTCACGGGCTACCCATCTCAAAGTTTTGTAGGGGTTAACGTTAAAAGGTATGCTTTTCTTTTGTCTTACATAGAATAGTTTTGTTTTGATCCTTTGTACACATGCTTGATGTTGGACCAATAAAACGTGTTGTTATTGGGTGAAATTTCATTCAATTAATTAATGAGTTTGACTGTCCATTGAATTTCAGTATGTATAGTTTTATTTTTAATCTATTTTATTTCGTGCATGAGAATTCAAACTTTCAAGAATTAGTTAGAACACAAAAAAGTCATGGTTTTTCTCAAATTGGTCATCAAATTCAAATTTTATTGTCAAATCTTGTAGATTAATTACGATCTTAGGAATTGTGCTTTGGTTTTTCATGCAACATCTCTTAAACATTAAAAGAATTTTTGTTTTAAGTCTTGAACACAAGTTTTTTGTCAAAGCTCATATTATTATGTGAATCTATGCTGCTTAATTTGCTGTTCTTTAAAACATGTTAGTTGTGGGCCAGTGGCTCTATTGGTTGGACCGGAGCTGAATTTTCTAGACTATTATTTTCACAGTGCTTGACACTAGTCCATTTAGCACACTGGGCAGGGTCGAATTTTGAAAAGTTTTGGGGTTTAATTTGGGAAACAATTAGGGATAATTTTAATTTTTGTTGAAGATGATAATTAGTCATCATTCACTACATATTTGTGATTCGGGATGTGACAGGTTTTATTGATTATTGTTCAAGATAAATTTTATATGAAAGAACTCATTTTTTAAAAAAAATTTGTTATGGTTACTATGAATTTCATTTGAAATTAATTTTTTATATTTACATTTTAAAATTTGCTTGTGATATATTAAAATTGTTTTAATTGATTACTTGAAAATTAAGTTTGTCTATTCTGTGATGAAATGAATTTTTTTCAAATTGGTTGGAATAATTTTTTTTCTAACCAATTGGATTCATATATTCAAAATTATCTATTATAGATTGCACTTTGGATTAAATTATTTCAATTAATTGGACATTAACAATTTTTTTGTATATAAAAATATCACGTAAAAGAAATTTAATTGGAATAGCATTGAGTGAAGGAGGTTGGATATATATTATGACTCAACAAATTGGCCTTGACGGTGAATATTTACATCTAATATAAAGATAATTCTTTTTTTGTTAGTGAATTAATTCATTTTGTTGTTATTTTATTGTTTGATACTATGCTATAGGGATTTGAGTATGGATAGAAGTTGGATCCAGCTAAATCATAGATTTTCTGATGCTTACAAAAATGAAGTTAAATCGTTTATTGAATATGCACGTGATCATATGGGTCAGGCTAATAATATTTGATGCCTATGTCACAAACGCATGAACGTGTATTTTAGAGGTGTAAAAGAGGTTAAAGATCATCTATTCAAAAATGGGATATTACAAAGTTACACCCGGTGAGTACATTATGGGGAAGCTTTTGATTATAGCATGTATGTGGGTGTTGATGATGATGATAACAATGATGACGATGGTGCTGATGATGAAAAAACTATAGAGGAGGAAACAGATAATGATGAAATACAAAAAATTCTTGAAGATGTACACGGGAGAACTTTTATGGATACTTGTTTAGGTCAGACATTTGACAACCATGGCAGTGATAATGTATTTAAAAGGGAAGCTGAAAATTTTGATAGATTATTGAAGGAAACACAATTGGAACTTTATCCAGGCTACAAGAGGCTTTTAAGATTGTATTTTCTCGTGAAATTTCTTCATCTTAAGGTAATCAATCATTGGAGTAACAAATCACTAAGCATGATGCTTTAGCTATTGAAAGAGTTTTTGTCAGATGGTGAGACACTTCCAAAGTCACATTATAATTTTACGAGACTTGGAATTTGGATATTTTCCAATTCATGCATGTTAATATGATTGTGCACTATTTTGGAAGGAGCATAAGGATAGAAAAGATTGCCCCGTATGTGGTGCACCTAGATAGAAAGTGGACGAAGGCAAGGGAAAACGAATTTGTACAAGGTTTTGTGACATAAAGAGAAACATGTTAATGATGAGAATGAATTAAGGCACCCTGCTGACTCCAAATCCTGGAAGGAATTTGACAAGGAGCATAAGTGGTTTGCACCAGATTCTCGCAATGTAAGGCTTGGATTAGCAACTGATGGTTTCAATTCGTTCGGTAACATGACTAACTCATACAACATGTGGCCAGTAGTTCTTATGCCGTATAACTTGCCTCCTTGGAAATGTATGAAAGAACAATATTTCATGATGTCTTTGCTTATTCCTAAACCTCAAGCACATGGTAATGACATCGAGGTATAAATGTGACCGTTAATAGATGAACTAAAAGAGTTATGGAAACTTACGATGCTTATTCTGGAAAAAGTCTCCAAATGCATGCAATAGTCTTGTGGACAATCAATGACTTTCCCGCATACTGTAACTTATTTGGATGGAGCACCAAAGGATACATGGCATGTCCTACTCGCAACATGAAGAAATCTTCGCAACCATTAAGAAATAAGATTTCTTTCATGGGCCATCAGCAATACCTTCCACCCAAACATAGTCGGAGGAAAAGTAACAAATTTGATAGTAAGCAGGACCATCAGTTGGCACCTAAGGAATTGTCTAGGGATGAAGTGCTTGAACAGGTAAATCATATCAAAGATGTTAGCTATGGGAAGCACCCAAATAATAAGAAAAGCAAGCAAACCCTCAAAGAGTTGAATTGGAGAAAAAGAAGCATATTTTTTGAATTGCTGTATAGGAAAACACTTAAGCTTTGACACAACCTTGATGTGATGCACATAGAGAAAAACATATGTGAGAGTGTGTTGGGAACCTTGTTAAATATTGTTGTAAAAACAAAATACACTTTTAAGGCAAGACAAGATTTGGAGAATATGAATATAAAAAAAGAACTACACTTACAATGTAATGGCAATTCTTATATAATGCCACTTGCATGTTACACATTATCCCATAAAGAAATGTAGGGATTTTGCAAATTCTTGAAATTAGTGAAGTTTCCAGATGGGTATGTATCGAACATCTCGCGATGTGTGAATGTAAGGGATTTAACGATATCAGGAATGAAAAGTCACGATTGTCATATTCTTTTACTACAATTACTCCCAATTGGAATACGTGGATATTTGAATAAGGATGTTTGTACCGTGTTGGTTGAGTTGGGGTTCTTCTTCAATGAGTTGTGTAGTAAGACATTGAAACTAAAAATCCTAGAGAATCTAGACAAGGACATTGCCTTAATACAGTGCAAGCTTGAAAGGATATTTCCTCCATCATTTTTTAATGTCATGGTCCAGCTAGCGGTTCATTTGCCATAGAGGCCATGCTTGTAGGACCTGTACAATACTGTTGGATGTATCCAATTGAAAGTTGATCTATACTTGTTAATGTATGTGTAAATTTTGAATTATTTTCATTATCTCTTTGTCATCTAAATTGGTCCTCTGTCAAATGTCCATAGATACTTGGGCACACTTAGGCGATACGTACGCAATAAAGCTCGTCCAGAAGGTTCAATTGCCGAGACTTACATTGCTAATGAATGTTTAACATTTTGTTCAATTTATCTTGCTGGAATTGAAACAAAATTCAATTGTGAGGAACACAATTATGACGGAGGTCAGGAGCTAAGAGATTGAGGGTTGTCTGTGTTCTCACAGAAAGTTTGTCATTTTGGATGTCCATCATATGACAATTTGGCTGAGATGGATCTTAGAAGGGCTCGATAGTACGTCCTAAACAATTGCGAAGAATAGGCCCGATATCTTAGTAAGTTAATTTTTTGTTTCTATTATTGCATGTTTAGTTATTGTGCATATAAGTGTAATTTATGCTAAACAAGTGTAATTTTGACACTTAGAGAACATATGGATGAGCTCAAGAGAGAAAGTGACATTGATTTAAGACCAGAGGCAGCAAGAACAATTCCCTCAGTGGTTTTAAAGATGTGTAAGAGCTTTCATACAAGTGTAGTAAACATATATATATACATATATATAACAAACTGCGGAATAATAAAAGTCATGAGGAGAATCACAAGTTGTAGCTATAAGGACTGGTGAAGAATTACTAAAAGAAAATGAGTTTGCTAAAAATTTCTGTATATTCACAAAATAAAGAAATTACAATACATGAAATAAAATACTTACAACATTAGTACTAGTGGACTAGTGGAAGTGAGCAACTAAGGATAGGGGTTTGCTTCTTTTTTTACATCATTATGAAGATCAGAGATACAATAGAAGGGAAGGATAGTGTTTGATGGCTAGTAATGTTGTGTGAAAACACACTTGGTTTGCTAGTGAAGACTGAAGTCCTTATATAGGAGGATAGAGCCTTCGGAGGGAATCTTGTCATGATTTCCCTTTGCTGCTTTTACTAAGGTAAAATGCTTTTCACTTTAACTTTCGGCGAAAAAGTAAGAGTGAAATGCTTTTTACTTAAGTAATGCTTGACTAATGCAGGTATGGACCTTTGCTACTGGCTAAAGAATTTATTTTCGGTGGGAAAGCAGATTGGATGCTGACTGGCGGTTGGTTTACTGGAGAAAGAGCCTGACTTTACTATATGATATAATATAATTACAAGTGACAGACAACTTTTTCCTCTTTCGAGAGTAGTGATTGAAGCTATCACATGTAAGGATAAAAATCATGGGGTATTGATGTCGGCTAAGTCATCATATCCAGCAAAAGGATCCTGATTGTCTTGAAACGGATTCAAGGATGGTGTAATTGAGGCCTGTGATAATGCAGACAAACTGCTTTCACTAGCTGCTTGTTGAAGAAGCTTTTGTGCTAACTCAATGAGGGCAGTAGACTTCTTCTTGGATGCTTACTGGAATCCCTAGAGGAGGATTTTTTCTACTTAACTATGGGTGGTTGTGCCGATGATTCTGTAGGGGCAGAGATCTTAAGGGACAACATAACCTGTTTAACTGGAGTTGCTGGAGTATGACTAGTTGTTCCTGGAACCATGACTGGAGCAGGAACTTTTACTAGAAACTCCTGCTGAACCTATTGGATAATGCGCTCATACTGGTATTTAGGCCACCATTTCACGCGGAATTGTCGGATAACATATCCTGCTGCAATATCCCATTTCCAATTGCATATCCATGGGACTTTATATTTTTTTCATGAAAATTAAAAGACTCGGAAAACTAGACTCATGTTTACTAGGTTGTAAGTGGATGAGAAATAGGTCACCTGATCCAGAAGATCAAGCGGAAGAATTTCAAGCATGGGGTTGTGAACCTGCCACCACTGTGAAAACCAACAAGGAAGCTGACTTTTGAAATCCTTACTAAACTAGATGAACCAGGAATGAGTCAAAGACGCATCCTGATAAAGGATAAGTTTATACCATGACTTTTTGTAGTCATAGTAGCTAAAATTCTTGTTATGAAAAGGTAGATCTTTGAGCAAAGAAGGATGAGATCCCCAATCTTTAAGTGACATAAGATTTAATATATATAAAGAATGATAAATAATTTTACTAGGATCTTTACTATTGGCAATTTCTTTGATGAAAATGGACTTAGTAAAGAAAAGGATGTCTTGATAACACTGGAAAGTCTTTTCAGGGTCATGTGGTACAAAAGTCCATTCAGGCTCAAGGTAAGTATTGACTAGGTCAATTGAGTTACTAAGATGAGCATGGGCTGATTCAATAGGGAATATGTAGTGGGCCGGAGGATTGTCAACATAATCCGTCTTATTGTAACTAGGCTGGGACTTGTATCCCTGATATGGGTTAACTAGCTGACTAGGTCTAGCTGCGGATATGGGTTGGACCATATGTGGGCTAGAAAAACTGGTTGGGCCTTGCTGGGCCATTTGGAGGAAAATGCTAGGTTTTACTAATGTGGACTGGGCCACTGGTTTTACTGGGTTACAAAGGGTTGGTAATAGTTGGCTATGACAATTGCTGTTGACTAGCTAGGCAATTGGCTTGGTTTTGGATTTGGGCTAGGTAAGACTAATTGTTTTCTAGTATCCCTCTTGGCTTTGGAAGAGGTATCTGGCTTATTATTTTTCCTGTCCGCCATGAGGTTCCTGCAAAAATTCACAAGTTAGGAAATCAGGGATGTAGTTATTACTGCTTTTAATATATTCGATGTCAAAATCGAAAATACTTAAAATAGATTGTCATCTGACAAAAATTTGCTTACTAGTAATGTTTTATACATCTTTTTTTAAAACATATTTTGCTAATTTACAATCAACTCTTACTAAAAATTTCTGGTTTAATATATCATCCTGGAATTTTGAGATATACAGGATAATAACTAATTTTTTTTTAATTGTACTATAATTAGCTTGTGCCTTATTCCAGATACCAGAGTGAAAACAAACAATTTACTCTAGGGAGTCTAGAGTAAGTTTCTGGAGTAAAATACCACCGTAGCCAATGTCAGAGGCATCAGTTTGGATGATTTTGAAGGAATCAACCGAAGGAATACCAAGACAAGACAAAGTTTTGAGAAATCGCTTGACTTGTTGAACTATGCATGTATGAGCAGATGTCTAAGGAGAAAGATTTCCTCTGAGTCTGTCATACATAGGTTTGACTATTTTTTTAAGATCTTGGTAGAGATCAGAAACATAGTTTAAGGATCCTAAAAACCTTTGCAACTGAGTTTTATCGGTTATCTCATCAGGGAACTTATCTGCAAACTAGATAGAACGACTAATAGGAACGATAGTTGACTATTGGATATTGCATCCAAAAAACCTGAAAAAGGTTTGAAATAATTTGGTTTTACTAGCAGAGATGACAAGACCATTATGTTTGACAATCTCTAAAAATGTATGGAGATGTTTCTAGTGTTCTTTTATAGATCTGGAGAAGATGAGGATATCATCTATATAGACAATAGAAAAATGAATAATGGAATTAAAAATTTCATTCATTATGTTTTGAAATTCACTAGGTGCATTTTTCAACCCAAAGGACATTACATTCCATTCGTAATGACCAAAAGGAGTTGTAAATGTAGTTTTATATCTATCTTCTGGATAGATTTGAATTTGCCAGTAATCACTTTTCAAATCAAATTTTGAAAAGATTACTGAGTTACTAAGTCTTTTGATTAAATCCTGTTTGTTCGAAATTGGGTACCTGATCCATTCCAGTACAGAATTTAAAAATTTATAATTAATTACTAGTCTTGGTACGCCTCTTTCTAATTCGGCATTTTTGATGACATAAAAAGCTGGGCACGACCAAGAAGATTTATTTTTCCTAATGATACCATTTTTGAGTAATTCAGAAATCTCTTTTTTGCAGATTTTCATTACATCATGGCTCATTTGGATAAGTCTGGATTTAGTTGGAATATTATGTTCCTTAAATCCGTTAATGTAGGGAAGTTTTACAGTGTGTTTCTTCCTATGCCAAAAGGCCGTAGGAAAGTTAGAACATACTTCTTCCAATTTTGTTTTAAACTGGTTAATCCTTTTAACTAAGATGGGATTGGTTAACTGTTCTTGAACTCTTTTGTGACTAATTTCTTCTTTGAGAAATTTCACTTGCTTAGTTTTTTGGTTAATTAGATTATGATACTTAGAG
Source organism: Ilex paraguariensis (assembly GCA_963454935.2). Taxonomy (NCBI): domain Eukaryota; kingdom Viridiplantae; phylum Streptophyta; class Magnoliopsida; order Aquifoliales; family Aquifoliaceae; genus Ilex; species Ilex paraguariensis. Next base: position 45,315 of record CAUOFW020001085.1, on the reverse strand, counting down.
ATTGAATGATCTTTAAGTTGTCTTAATTTTTTAACTTCTAGTTTGGTTACAAACTTAAAAATTACTGACTGACCAAGTGATTTTGTGGTTACACCATTTGTATCTGTTGTAAAAGGATACAATAAATATACAAAGGGTAAACCAAGGATAGCATCATCAGTCATATCTTTTACTAAGAAAAATGATGTTTTAAAACATACATTTTCTTGACAGATATGCACACTTGGTAGTTTATACTTAACATTCATTTTACTACTATTTGCTGAACTAAGTCTTTCAATGATTTTTTTGATAGTACTTAGTTGGGATAATGTCTTTCTAGATGCAATTTATGTCTGTACCAGTGTCAATTAAGGCAATGGTTTCTAATTCAAAATCATTATCAATTATGATTTTTACTTTAAAATGCCATTTTTGAAATTAATTTTATTAACTAGATTGATTCTATGATCAGCATTAACCTAGGAACATCCACCGTGAGATGGTAGGTTCGTTACACCCAAATGATCCACTAGAGAGGTGGAGGTTATGGATATCCCCTGTAATTCTATTCCATCCTAAGATTCTGTCTCAGATTGTTCTTTAACTAATGATTATTTTTTAGGATCAAAATCCTTTGAAGTGCCAATACTATTTGTTGTTAAAAGACTTAAAACTTTTGCAAGTTTCTTGTCTTGAGCTTTTAAATCTTTTATTTTAGATTTTAGTTTATTAACTTCTTGCTGAAGATCTTGTAAGGTGATTTATTTCTTTTTCTCCTTACTAAATCTTTCAATTGTTGTGTTAATACTAATTAACTATTTTTGATTAAAAGATTGTTTTGTGTCTTTTTTAGCAAATAAATCTTTTAATTTTTTGATATATTTAACTTTTAATTCAGGGTCTTCGATTTTACTAATTAACTCAATGAGGATATGTTCTTCCTCATTTTGTTTGGTTATGACCCTAACTGTTTTGCAACAACTATCTTTGCAACCTAATTTAATGTTAGGTTCACTAGGGTTGCTAGAGACTGACTGATAGTCTAAAGAACTTTCAGAACTGCTTGAGTATGCTGAACTTTCTTCACTATGGGTAAGATTGTTTAACCAAAAATTGTTGAGAATTTTCTCTTCATCTTCTTGGGTTAGATTCAATATTTTGACTTGTTTTTTAACTGAACAATTTGGGCTTTTATGGCCCTTTTTACCACAGTTGTAACATTTAATATCTGTCTTTTTTACTATCTTTTCTCCCGGATTTTTTCTTATAAGTTTTATGCTTATAAGGTTTTCTGGATTTTTTACTGGATTCTTTATAGTATGTGTGTTTACTAAAAGTCTTTTTACTACGTATGTAGTGACTTTTTGGTATCAGAGCCATTTGACGGCCTAGATAGTTACCCATGCAGTTATATTTGAGTTATCTTACTTGTGTTAAATCTCTTTCATTTCAATTTAGTAAATCATTGTTTAGTTTGGTCTACCCTTGTCACCTAGCCTTTGTCAGCTCAAGAGGGAGTGTCTCATTCTTGTCTCGTTTGTAAGTCCTGGTGAGGCAGTTTAGGGAAAACAAAGACATATCATAAGAGCATGTGTGTTAGGGGGTATGTACAATGGAGTCAAACTTAAACATTAACTTACATAATTGAAAAATTAGATTTAAAAATGAGTAGATTATTCAAATCTAACTTTATGGCTAGCTCATCTAGTTCTTCATTTAGTACTATACCTAATATAGTAAATGAGGAAGAAGAAGAACACCATGAGTCACAAGTTGACTAGAGTGGATGGAATATCCCAAAGGTATCCCATCGACACATCTATAAAACGAGTTGGATTCCAAAAGCATTCAACTCAGAACTCCAAGTACAAACAATTGAACAAGTCTATATGCTCTTAGCAAAGAGGAAGAAACTTGTCAATTAATTAGTAAAGAAGCCCTAAAGAAACATAGGGAAAAAGGTTTTAACTTTATCCACCTTGGTTTAGTTCAAGTAGCAATTAAACTATTAATGTCACCTAGTAAAGATGCAGCAGCTCTATTAACCCTAAGAGATGCCAGATTCATTGAATATGCGCCTAGCATTTTAGGAATAATGGAGGCTGGTCTCCATAACGGACCAGTTTCTTTTAACTGCTTTTCAGACTTTATCCTAAGCCTTAGTTGTAAAAACACACCAATGGCTTTAACCTTAGGGATAAAAATCTCTGGCCAAATCACTAAATTGGTAAAAGAGACCCAATCTATAGTCCTTATCTATAGGATATACTATAAATGCATGACTACAAACCTGAATGTACATGCATTAAAGAAACATCCTAAAGATAAAATAGTGCTCATCCAAGCCAGTACTAGTGATTCTAACATCAAAGTTCCAAAAAGACTTGAATGGAAGAATGTTCAACTTCCAGAATCATGGACAATTGAAAATGAAAATTATAATAAGGAAAGTGAAAACACTACCGCTAATCTTGAAAATATCCAACAGTTATCTGATGGATTAGTAAGAATCTCCTTTGATTCTGCCAGATCTAGCAGATCCAGCAGATCATTTAGTAAGCTTATCCAAATTAATGAAGGTAGGAAATATGATGTTTATTCTAGTATCTCCAGAAGAGATAAAGAATTAATAGAAGAAATAGAAAGAAAATTTAAGTTAAAAGGAATTGATAATTTCACACCACAAATTAGTAGACTGTGCTACACTCCACATCAAAGTGTTCCACGACCCAGCCATAGGGATGAAGAGGAAGAAGATGACTTCACCCCTTCACCAATAGCCATTGATTTACAAAGCACTGCCCCAGTAAATCATCAGTTACTCATGATTAGGAAAGAAAATGGCTTATTCTTACCTAACATGATTAAATTAGGAAAAGACTTTAAATCTGTTGAAAATGAATCTAAAAGACTGAAGTACTTTAAAAGATTCAATAGTAATCAACAGAAAGAAGTACTGGCAAAATGGGTTAAGTGAATCCACAAAATAGAATCAAAAATTTTATTTTTTGATTATCTGGAAACCCATCATCCAGAAGTAAAAGTAGTAACAAAACATAAGTGGAAAACTCTTGATAATTCCACAAAAACATCTAGTCATCCTCCAGTAGAAACCATACTAGTTAACCACCTAGACTCAGAAATTAAAGCTTCACCTTTCAAGAAACCCACTGATGATTCTGATAAAAAGGTGATTGAACAAAATAATTTCACTAACCAAAGTTTAATAACTATAGGTAAACAGCTTGATAAAATGGAAACTAAAATTGATGAAATCAAGCCACCTTCTAAAAAAATTAGGAAAACCTCTAATTCATCTACCTGAAGATAGAACCAGTTTAGGATTAAAGGATAAGCAAACAATTCAAAGAATTGAAGAACTTATCTCTAAAACAGAATCCAAATCTGGACCCTCCCAAGTAACAATTATCAACCAAACTTCTGATAACTCAGAACCTAGTAGCTCAGATAGCTCACTAGATTCTGAAATTGAAAAATTAGAAGAACAGTTTGGTAACCAACAAATTAACAAATTAACTTTTTCAAAAGTTAATCCAACCAATACTAGTAAAAATTGGTATTCTAGACCAACACCACCAGATCTTCAATTTGAAGAAAAAAAATGTTAGTAACCAATTTTCAGTTCAATCCAATAAACTCTATGAATGGAACATAGATGGATTAAGTGAACAAGAAATCCTTAACAAAATTAGTCACCTTTCCATGGTAGCTAATAGTTATGTCTCAAATCTTGATCTCATTGAACCAGAACTAGTTGATATGATCACCTCTGGATTCACAGGAGTATTAAGTAATTGGTGGACTAACTACCTTACCCAAGCATCAAGAGATCACATCAAGTATGCTATTGTTCTTGATGACGAAGGTATGCCAGTTTTTAATGGAAGAATTGGTAGAGCAAAAGATGATGGGATTAACACTCTCATCTTCACAACAATCAAACATTTTTTTTGGTACACCCAGTAACATTGAATCTAGGGTTCATGACCAACTTAGTAACCTTAGGTGCCCAACACTTAGTGATTTTAGATAGTACAAAGATGTATTCATCTCTAGAGTTATGCTTAGGCCAGATTGTGATAAATCTTTTTGAAAAGAAAAATTTATCAATGGTCTACCTAATCTTTTTGCTGATAAGATTAGGGACACATTTAGTAAAGAAACTGGAATCATCGAATATGATTCACTAACCTACGACGATCTTGTTAATACCATCCAAAAGGAAGGCCTTAAGATGTGTATTGAGATGAAACTTAGTAACCAACTAAAAAATGAAAAGAAAAAGGTTAAATATGAAATGAGTAATTTCTGTGAACAATATGGTATCTCTTCAGTAGCACCATCTCGCAGGAAAACCAAATCACATAAGCCTTATACTCATAGTAAAAGTCACTACACACGCAGTAAAAAGACTTTTAGTAAACCCACATACTATGAAGAATCTAGTAAAAAACCTAGAAAACCTTATAAGCATAAAACTAATAAGAACAATTCTGGGGGAAAAGATAGTAAAAAAGACAAAAATATTAAATGTTACCACTGTGGTAAAAAGGGTCATAAAAGCCTAGATTGTCCAGTTAAAAAACAAGTCAAAATATTGAATATAACCCAAGAAGATGAAGAGAAAATTCTCAACATTTTTAGGTTAAACAATCTTACCCATAGTGAAGAAAGTTCAGAATACTCAAGCAGTTCTGAAAGTTCTTTAGACTATCAGTTAGTCTCTAGTAACCCTATTGAACCTAAAATTAAATTAGGTTGCAAAGATAGTTGTTGTAAAACAGTTAGGGTCACAACCAAACAAAATGATGAAGAACATATCCTCATTGAGTTAATTAGTAAAATCGAAGACCCTGAATTAAAAGTTAAATATATCAAAAAATTAAAAGATTTATTTGCTAAAAAAGACACAACAATCTTTTAATCAAAAACAGTTAATTAGTATTAACACAACAAATGAAAGATTTAGTAAGGAGAAAAAGAAAGAAGTCACCTTACAAGATCTTCAGCAAGAAGTTAATAAATTAAAATCTGAAATAAAAAATTTAAAAGCTCAAGACAAGAAACTTGCATAAGCTTTAAGTCTTTTCACAGGAAATAGTCTTGGCACTTCAAAGGATTTTGATCCTGAAAAATAGCCATTAGTTGAAGAACAATATGAAACAGAATCTCAGGATGGAACAGAATTACAGAAGATACTCATAACCTCCACCTTTCTAGTGGATCCTTTGGGTGTAACGAATCTGCCATCTCACGGTGGATGTTCCCAGGTTAATGATGATCATGGAATCAATCTAGTTAATAAAATTAATTTTCAAAAATGAGATTCTAAAGTAAAAATCATAATTGATAATGATTTTGAATTAGAAACTATTGCCTTAATTGACACTGGTGTAGACATAAACTGTGTCCAGGAAGGCATTATTCTAACTAAGTACTATCAAAAAAATCATTGAAAGACTTAATATAAACTACCAAGTGTGCATATCTATCATTAAGTATAAACTACCAAGTGTGCATATCTGTCAAGAAAATGTATGTTTTAAAATATCATTTATCTTAGTAAAAGATATGACTGATGATGTTATCCTTAGTTTACCCTTTGTATATTTATTCTATCCTTTTACAAAAGATACAAATGGTGTAACCACAAAACCACTTGGTCAATCAATAACTTTTAAGTTTGTAACAAACCAGAAGTTAAAAAATTAAGACAACTTAAAGATCATTCAATTTCTAAGTATCTTAATCTAATTAACCAAAAAACTAAGTAAGTGAAATTTCTCAAAAAATAAATTAATCACAAAAGAGTTCAAGAACAGTTAACCAATCCAATCTTAGTTGAAAGGATTAACCAGTTTAAAACAAAATTGGAAGAAGAAGTGTGTTCTAACCTTCCTACAACCTTTTGGCATAGGAAAAAAATACACGGTAAAACTTCCCTACATTAAAGGATTTGAAGAACATAATATTCTAACTAAATCCAGACCCATCTAAATGAGCCATGAAGTAATGAAAATCTACAAAAAAAGAGATTTCTGAATTACTCAAAAATGGTATCATTAGAAAAAGTAAATCTCCTTGGTCATGCCCAGCTTTCTATGTCATCAAAAATGCGAAATTAGAAAGAGGCGTACCAAGACTAGTAATTAATTATAAACCTTTAAATTCTGTATTGGAATGGATCAGGTACCCAATTCTGAACAAACAGGATTTAATCAAAAGACTTAGTAACTCAGTAATCTTTTCAAAATTTGACTTGAAAAGTGGTTACTGGCAAATTGAAATATATCCAGAAGATAGATATAAAACTGCATTTACAACTCTTTTTGGTCATTACGAATGAAATGTAATGTCATTTGGGTTGAAAAATGCACCTAGTGAAATTTAAAACATAATGAATGAAATTTTTAATTCCATTAGTCATTTTTCTATAGTCTATATAGATGATATCTTCATCTTCTCCAGATCTATAGAAGAACACTGGAAACATCTCCATGTATTTTTAGAGATTGTCAAACATAATGGTCTTGTCATCTCTGCTAGTAAAATCAAATTATTTCAAACCTCTGTCAGGTTTCTTGGATACAATATCCAACAGTCAACTATCGTTCCCATTAGTCGTTCAATCCAGTTTGCAGATAAGTTCCCTGATGAATAACCGATAAAACTCAATTGCAAAGGTTCTTAGGATCCTTAAACTATGTTTCTGATTTCTACCAAGATCTCAGAAATACAATCAAACCTTTGTATGACAGACTCAAAGGAAATCCTTCTCCTTTGACATCTGTTCATACATCCATAGTTCAACAAGTCAAGCGGTTTATCAAAACTTTGTCTTGCCTTGGTATTTCTTCGGTTGATTCCTTCAAAATCATCCAAACTGATGCCTCCGACATTGGCTACAGTGGTATCTTACTCCAGACTCCCCAGAACAAATTATTCGTTTTCATTCTGGTATCTGTAATAAGGCACAAGCTAATTATAGTACAGTTAAAAAAAAATTAGCTATTATCCTGTGTATCTCTAAATTATAGGATGATATATTAAACCAGAAATTCTTAGTAAGAGTTGATTGTAAATCAGCAAAATATATTTTGAAAAAAGATGTACAAAACATTGCTAGTAAGCAAATTTTTATCAAATGACAATCTATTTTATGTATTTTTTATTTTGACATCGAATCTATTAAAGGCAGTAATAACTGCATCCCTGATTTCCTAACCCGTGAATTTTTGTAGAAACCTCATGGCGGACAGGAAAAACAGTAAGCCAGATACCTCTTCCAAAGCCGGGAGGGATACTGGAAAACAATTAGTCTTACCTAGCCCAAATCCAAAACCAAGTCAATTGCCTAGCCAGTCAACGACAATTGTCATATCCAACCGTTACCAACCCTTGGTAACCTAGTAAAACCAGTGGCCCAGTCCATATTAGTAAAATCTAGTACTTTCCCCCAAATGGCCCAGCAAGGCCCAACCAGTTCTTCTAGCCCACATATGGTCCAACTCATATTCGCAGCTAGACCTAGTCAGCTAGTTAACCCATATCAGGGATACAAGTCCCAACCTAGTTACAAAAAGACAGATTATGTTGACAAGCCTCCGGCCTATTACATATTCCCTATTGAACCAGCCCATGCTCATCTTAGTAACCCAATTGACCTAGTCAATGCTTACCTTGAGCCTGGATGGACTTTTGTCCCACATGACCCTGAAAAGACTTTTCAATTTTATTAGAACATCCTTTTCTTTACTAAGTCCATTTTCATCCAAGAAATTGCGGACAGTAAAGATCCTAGTAAAATTATTTATCATTTTTTATATATATTAAATATTATGTCACTTAAAGATTGGGGATCTCATCATTCTTTGCTCAGAGATCTACCTTTTCATAACAAGAAGTTTAGCTACTATGACTACAAAGAGTCATGGTATAAACTTATCCTCTATCAGGATGTGTCTTTGACTCATTTCTGGTTCATCCAGTTTAGTAAGGATTTCAAAAGCCAACTTCCTTGTTGGTTTTCACAGTGGTGGCAGGTTCACGGCCCCATGCTTGAAATTCTTTCATTGGATCTTCTGGATCAGGTGACCTATTTCTCATCCACTTACAAACCTAGTAAACATGAGTCTAGTTTTTCGAGTCTTTTAATTTTCATGAAAAATATAAAGTCCCATGGATATGCAATTGGAAATGGGATATTGCAGTAAGTTATGTTATCTGACAATTTCGCGTAAAATGGTGGCCCAAATACCAGCATGAGTGCATTATCCAACAGGTTCAGCAGGAGTTTTCAGTAAAAGTTCCTACTCCAATCATGGTTCCAGGAACAACTAGTCATGCTCCAACAACTCCAGTTAAACAAGTTATGCCGTCCCTCAACATCTCTGCCCTTGCAGAATCATTGGCATAACCACCCATAGTCAAGCAGAAAAAATTCTTCTCTAGGGATTCTAGTAAGCAATCCAAGAAGAAGTCTACTGCCCTCATTGAGTTAGCACAGAAGTTTCTTCAACTAGTAGTTAGTGAAAGCAGTTCGTCTGAATCATCACAGGCCTCAATCACACCATCCTTGGATCCGTTTAAAGACAACCAAGATCCTTTTGCAGGATATGATGACTTAGCCGACATCACTACCCCATGATTTTTATCCTTACATGTGATAACTTCAATCATTACTCTCAAAAGAGGGAAAAGCTGTCTGTCACTTCTAATGATATTATATCATATAGTAAAGTCAGGCTCTTTCCACAATAAAGCAGCCGCCAGTCAGCATCCAATCTACTTTCCCACCGAAAGTAGATTTTTCAACCTGCAGTAGGGGTCCACACCTGCATTAGTCAAGAGTTACTTAAGTAAAAGGAATTTCACTCTTACTTTTCCGCCGAAAGTTAAAGTGAAAAGTATTTTACCTTAGTAAAAGCAGCAAAGGGAAATCATGACAAGATTCCCTCCGAAGGCTCTATCCTCCTATATAAGGACTTCAGTCTTCACCAGCAAATCAAGTGTGTTTTCACACAACATTACTAGTCATCAAACACTATCCTTCCCTTTTATTGTATCTCTGATCTTCATAATGATGCAAATGAAGAAGCAGACCCCTATCCTTAGTTACTCACTTCCACTAGTCCACTAGTACTAGTGTTGTAAGTATTTTATTTCTTGTATTGTAATTTCTTTATTTTGTGAATATAAAGAAATTTTTAGTAAACTCATATCTATATCTATATATATATATATATATATATATATATATATATATATATATATATATATATATATATATATATATATATATATATATATATATATATGATGAAAGGGTGATCAGTAATGATGAAACATATCAGCGGAATGAGTCATGCATTGTTGATGGGATTGTCCAAGTAGAAGTACATAAATTGGTGCCATTTAATAGAGATGACGTTGATTCAAATCGTATTAGTACAAGTGATGTGGATAATGAGGGAGTAGATGACTCAAATGGTGAAGAAAGTGATGGACTGACACACTTGACGATTATTGTACTGATGAAGAAGAGAATATGTGTGTTGATGGTGATGATGATGATGATGATAACTTTAACTATAGAAATATAAGGTAATCGTTTAATATAGGTTCTACAAAATTAAGTGTATAGTTTTCATTTAAATGCCTGCAAAAGAAACATGGACATCACATATGCTATATCATGTATACACCATAATATCCCTCAAAGACAAATTGACGTTAAAAGTTGGAGATCTAGTTATGTTTGTTTGAGTCGATCCGAATTGACTTGAATTTGAATTTACCCCTCATTCCAGTAGTACTTATTATTTAAAGGAATTTTTTTATTTGAAATTTTGAAACATCTATTTGAGTGTTGTCTTGGTTCTTTTTCTTTGTTTTTATGTTATCTATGCAAAGGAACCTCGCCAATAGTTTATGCATATTGAAAATATACTGACATTATTTTATTGTGTTCTTATGTGTAGATTGATTGTTGGTGGGGCGAGTTGTTTAAAATAGACAAAAACCACACTTGTGCCTCTTCTTTATATTTCCTTTATATACTTATATCTTTTATTCAGTGGAAATTATACTTGTTTCGTACACTTATTTTGTATTTGGTTGGATAATATTTTTATTTGAGAAAAATCAATATTAAGTTTTTTGGTTGAGTTATATTAATCTTCATATATTGCTTGGATGTAAATGACAGGGCATTACATTATTGGGTTTGTGACACATCTTGTGAGACACGAGAAAAATAATTAGGCATTTTATATTATGTCAGGGGTTTAGATACAAGTACTTATTTTAATCATTATATATAAAATTAAAATAGTTGAAAAAAAAATATCTTTACTTGTTTCAGATTGATAAGCCAAATTTTGGGGACGAAATTCCTAAAGAGGGAAAAAATTTTAAATCCAAACAAGTATAACAAACATGTAATATTTTTAATCAACATATTCATATGTGACATGCATCCGTAGGAGTGGCAATCAGTATTTAACTACGAGTAATGATATGAGACCTAAACTTGAATAATGAAAATGTTAATATTCAGAAATAATTTATAAATAATGATTATAGGGGGAATTGTTTTATTCAAGTGTGAAAAGTTAAATAAGAATGTTGACAGATATGAGTTTATTATTTTATGTACGTTAGTACATGTGAAATTAATTGGGTGGCAAGCATGTGACATCAATTTATTGTTATTAAAATAAAATGTGTTAGTATATACAAAGAGTAGTTAAGGGTCCAAAATACAAATTTAATAGGTGATCAATAATTTGGATATATATATACATACATGTCTATGTATAAATATGCATATAAAGAAAAAGTGGACATATAAATATAAGTATGTATACATATACATTATATAAGGAAATATATGTATATATATATGTGTGTGTGTGTGTGTGTGCGCGCTCGCGCGTATAATTAATGATGGAAGTCTGCACTTATGCAAACAAAAAAGAAAGGGAAGAAGAAGGAAAGGAAAAAAAAAAAGAGAAAAGAAGGAAAAAAAAAGTGTGGGTGCAAAGATAAGAATTATAATCCATTTTCTTCTTCTAATATGTAGGAATCCAACTCTAATATATATATTTTGAGTGTTACATGTATTTAAAGTATGGTATCTTTTAAGTATGATGCTTAGTAAGAATTTTGATTAATACATGAAGGATTTACCTCAATATTTATATGGGTTTGTAAATTAAGTCAATGTTGTTGCATGAAAAATAGAATAGTAGAATTATTGCATGTGGATTTGTTGAGATACTTGTTATGAATGCATAGTATCATAGGTGTTGCTTGGAAAAATTAACATAGTAGTTTGGTGGGTAGCTTAGAAATCTTGTGAATTGTTCTTGAATTTTCATGAATCCATGAATATGAGTAATTACAAGTAAACATGTCATTTTATGCTTGAATAGAAAATTACGCAAATTTAAGTATATTTTTGTTATGTTTATAATTTTATGAAAAATGTTAAATTTTGGTGTAATTGATTTGAATAAATATTTTCTAAACGGATTCAAGAAGATTAGCTAAATTTGATTTGAGTAGATAATTATACTCGATGCAAATTGATTACTTAACTTGACTCGAGTTGATTATCAAACTATTAGTTTAATCAATTCGAATAGATAATGTTATTTAATATAAATAAATTATTTAATTCGAAGGGATATAATCATTAAACTAGGTTCGAGTAAACCATTTCGAACTTAAGGGTTATTACGTATTAATGTATGAATGGAATTGTGAATATCGGTTATGCCAGGTCTGGAGACGAACACCGCTAAAAACGCCGCACTAGAAGCTTTGGCGAAGGGGTAGTCTATGAGTAAAACATCACACAAGGTAAGTATACCACCCTACAACTTTTTTTTGTGATAATTTATTAGACTTTTAACTATATATGTTTTCTACGATTATTGTTGAGAATAATTAATTGAGCAGAGACATACAGTAGTGTTTTGAGTATAATTTAAGTGACAAGAAAGGATTATGTGAGTTGGATCGTCTACGTAACATGAATTATTTATATGTCTTGAGTCATCTATGTGATGGGATTTGATTATGTGGTGGAGTCGTCTAAGTAACGTGATCAAAGGCTCTCTGTGATGTGGGTCATCTGAAGGAAAACCATTAATGTGGTTTGGGTTTTCACAATGATGAATGATATCTATGAGCTGATAAAAGCTTGCAATACAGTTGTTGTTTACGAGGCGATTAGTTTGTGTGCGTGTGGGGTATTCATTGTGAGGAATAATTTAATTATATGGAAGTAAATATATATGCTGTATATTTTCCTGATGTGGTATATACAGGTTATGCCTATGCGATGTAAGCGAATGTGTATGAGGTGAAGTGTAATTTGTAAGTACGTATCTGATGCGTGGTTAAGGTTGTTCCTAAATAAATAAAGTTTTATTTATCACTTGTTGTGCTCTTAAATATTAATTACATCTTTGCTTTTACTAATAGTCTTAATGACATTTCAGAAAAAAAACCATAAAGATGTGAGGAGTCTACTGTCAAATCTAGAGGGTCGATTGAGATGTCATCATGAGGTTCATTTTTATATGTCCTTTAAATTTAAGTTGTATTATTAATGTCATATTCTTGAGATCAATATTACGGTCTATAAATAAGCAGAGCTCATGGCAAGCCATACCACTAAGGGGTTTGATGAATTTTTTTTATATGCTTATTTTTATAAAAAGAAAGGTGTATGAAAAAAAAAAATAGGGATTATATATATTGTACCCTAGATTGGGGTGTTACACATCTCTTATCAAATTATTTCTAGAATGACAGGGCAATAACTGTTAATTGTGTTTATCTGGTCAACTTCAATTTATTCGTGTTTTCTATTTATTTAATCCATTTATTGTTTGTGTTAGCAAGTGGTGTCTTTTTTCAAATTTGTGTAAATAATTAGTCAACCATAACCATTAATTATGTGTCAGTCCAAAATGAACATCCTTATCAAATCTTCTATTTCATTGATGCTGAATATAACAATTAGTTGACTCAATAAACAAGTGACTAGCCACTGATGAATTCAATTTAAAAAATTCTAAAATTGTATAAGAAGTAAATTAAAACCTCAAAGCAAATCAAATTTGTGTAACCACCGTCTCCATCTCTCTGTTTTTTTTCTAAATTGAAATACACTAGTTTAATTCATGGGTTTTTTCGGGCAAGTTTAAAAAAAAAATCAGTGACAGCTAATTGACTCAAATTTTCATTTCTCTGTTTTCGAATCTTCACAGACACCCCTTGTCAATGCGTCGAGTGATGGGAATAACATAAATATGTCTTTTACCTTTATACCCCTATGCTTGAGATTGATTTACAAGAATCTCCAATCGTTAAATATATCCAACGAACAAAATTAAATTCTATATCTATATATATATAAATATATAGGTTTGTGTTGAATACTATTTAACTCGAACCCAACCCATTTAACTAGTCTAGTGCATCACATAAGTTTTCATTTGTTCACAACCTATTGCCTTGTATGTTTGACTAATCTAATAGCTCAAGATTAAGTCTATTGAGCGCATTCTTATAATATGAAATTATTCACTTTATTATTTTATTCTGATTTGGCATTCTCACACGTGAAGCCTATACCACTGAACTGATGTATGCTAGTACAAATGAAAGGCGGCAACTCCAAATCCAACATAAAACATGGTATGCCTATTCAATCAAATTTTAATCAGGTGCGTTTTACAAAAATTACACTTATCTTCAACTTTTTATGGATATTGAAAACATACTAATATCATCTTATTTTGTTCTTATGTGCAGATTAATTGTTGATGGTGTGAGTTGTTTACAACGGATAAAACCACACTTGTGTCTCTTTTATTTATTTCTTTCCGTACTTATGTCTTTTATTAAGTGAAAAAACACTTGTTTGGGACACTTATTTTGTATTTTCTTGGATGATATTTTTATTTGGGAAAAATTGATTTTAAGTTCTTTGGTTAAGTTATTATATTAATTGTCATACATTGTTTGAATGTGAATGACATGATAATACATTATTGGGATTGTAACACGTCTTTTATCAGGTTATTTTCATGGGTCAATTTTTATGCAAAAAAAATATAAAGATATTTTTTGAAAGAGTTTGAATGACGAAATGAGAATTCGTCTCCAATCTCAACTTCTAGTGGCAAATTTTTTTCACCTCATACCTTCACACAATTAAGGACTCTATAATTTGTGACAACCTTAATTTGACACTAAAGGTCCACAGTTGGCGATGAAATAAAAATTCGTCTCTAGACGTAAACTTTGAATGACGACAACATTTGTTACTATAACATAACTTATAATGACAATATACTCTCATCACTATATTTGTACTTTCAGTGATGCTATTATCTTTTTAATGACAAATCTTTTAGGTCTTTTTTGACCATTTTGTTTGTCACTAAATGCATTTTTTAGTGATGAAAGAGTACTATCACTACAAAGTGTAGAATTAGTGACGGAATTATAATTTGTCACTATAGACAATTAGCAACAAGCTTCTAGTGACCACCTCGTGACGACAAAAAATCATCACTAAAACTCTTTAGTGACAAAATGCGTATTTATAATAACAAACACTTTACGTTTGCTAATGTATTAATTCGCTTTACTTAGTATAGTTTGCATGTTAAGCCTTGGTTTATATATAGGTTGAGATTAAACATTAATAAGATGACAAGTGATAAGTTAGGATTAATAAGATGACAAGTGATAAGTTAGGATTGAGTTTGCTCGGAGAAGATAAACCTGGGAGCCTTAGAAGTATTTTGGAAGAAAAGAAAAGTTCTGCCGATAGGTATTATATCAATAGGAAGGCAAAAAAATGAAGGTTCTACCGATAGTAAGACGGTTCTATTGGTAGCAAAACTTACAGAAGTATACATCTTTTTAATCACAGAAGTTCTACCGGTAGTTAAACATGTTCGACGTGTAAAAAAGTTCCAAATATGATTAGTATTTTTTTTTTTTTATTCAATGAGTTATAAAGTGGAATCCAATAAATTTAAAAAAAAAATTTATTTTTCAAACATCACTAAAAATCATTCTCAATCACAAAATTCTACAAAAATTGAATTCTAACTAGTTTTTATTCTTTTTTCTTATAATTAGAACAACAAATCTTGGGACACATACAAAGTTTTCATAATTATATAATAAAGTATGAGCGATGAAAAAATAAATTTGATAAATTTAATATAATATTTAATTCAGGTACACATATATCTAACACTTTTTTATTAATTGTTGTATATGAAAACTATTTATGTGCAACGTACGCGGTACAGTGCTATACACCAAAAGTAAACGAAAAAAAAAATACAAACTCATATAATAGAACAGTAAAAATATACATGCATACATTAGCACATCAAAATATACACACACAAATATTAATATGCCAAAATGGAAATAAACTACTACACAAAAATGCACACATACACACAGGTCCAGGTCGGGTCCAGGTTTGGGTCTGGGGCCGTGTCCGAGTCTAGGTGTGGGGTTGAGTCTAGGTATGGGGTTGGATCTTGGTCTAAGGGTCGAGATCCAAGGTCCGAGTCGAGTCTAGGTACAAGGTTGAGTACAGGTTTTGAGTTCGAGTCGGGTCTACGGGTCCAAGTCCAAGTTCAGTCTGAACCCAAGTTCAATGTATGTGTGTTTTGGTGCATTAGTGTGTATTTGTGTATTTTTTATGTATTACTGTATGTATGTGTGTTGTGATGTAATAATGTGTGTTTATATATATTTTAGTGTATTAGTGTGTGTGTGTTTTGGTGTACTAATAATATTTGTGTGTTTTGGTGTACTAGTGTACGTGTTTTTTTTTTTAATGTATTAGTGTATATGTTTATTTTTTTTGTTATATTAGTGTGTATATTTTGGTGTATTAGTGCATGTGTGTATATTTTTTGGTGTATTAGTGAGCGAGCGTGTGTGTGCATTCTTTGGTATTATATTGTGTATTTGATTTTATTAGTTTTTGTTATTTAATAGAAAAAAAAATACTCAATTCAATCGATACCCATTTGCAATACATCTTAATTTGTTTACTTAAAATGAATCTTATTACCCAACCCATTTAGGACTTGCATTAATTAATATAAGTACTTATCCCATTAAATTATGTGCGGGTAAGAGGATTAATGGATAATGACTTAAGATTGTCACCTCTAATTTTAAAATCTCCAATTTTAACTCAATTTTTAACTCAAATTTGAGTAAAAGGCTTAATTAAATACAAATGACTCCAATGGATATACTTAAATTTAAAGAAGTACAAATTTAAATTTAAAGGATAACAAACTAAAATGTAAAAGAGAGCAAAATATGACCATTGAATTTTTAAAGGAGAATAAAATATGACCATTGATAATTTGACTGAAAGTTTTAGCCTTCCTTGATCCAAGTAAAAATTTGAGTGTCCTTAATTTAGTATAGAACAAATTAAGTCAGATTTTTAGATCCAAACAGTATTACTCTTTGGTGTATGTTAGAAATATAGGATTGATTAAAATTTTTTGATAATTTTTACTTAAATTTAATTTTAAGTCTAAATAAAGATGACTGTAAATGCTCTTAATTGTTTTATATTAAAATTGAAATGATTATATCATTAATCGTTATTTTACTACTATGTTATGTATTTGACCTTGAATGGATGGGAAATAGTATAAAGTAAAATGATGTCCAAAAAATTTGAATACAAAAATTAATTAATAGTTTTGTTTGTTTGACTAACTATTGTTTAATATTTAAATAATAAATATTATATATTATTACAATAAAAATTAACAAGGCCGCCTCAATTTGCCTAGGGCCATCCCTGACCAGGGGTGATTGAAGGAGAGGGAAGGGGCAACTAATTAGCATAATAGGCAGTAGATGTGAGGGATCGTGAGAGGAGAACAGTAACAATGCGTGTGTTTGTGTGTGTGAGAGAGACAGAGCACAGCTATGCAACTGCAGCACCTAAATAAGGATGGCCAAATAATTGTGGTAAAACCTACACCGTGGCAGTGTGCAATTAGGGGTTGGATACCTCAAGGAGCAACGGCAATTTCCTCTTCCCCAGCTCACCATCACCTTTCATACAAGCCTCTAATTTTGAAAAGAACCAAGTATATGCAATAATATGAAGTACCAAAACGACAAAAGCAACCACTTGAATCATGTCAAATTCGTACCAAGACGAAAACCACTAAAATAACCAACATCTCTGATAACAAAACCACCAAACCCAATTCTTTTGAACAGCAATAATACAACCTAATAATATGTAAAACTGAGCAACATAGCAGCAGTTCGACTCTATGAAGATGTACTAACACCCCCAAATGAAATCTATAATAAGGCACAAACGGAACATACAGAAGCTCGCGGCTATTGTCTGTCACCCGCCTCACGTTTTGAAGCTTCCTTGATCTCATCCCCGGTTTCATCCTGAAATAAATGATACATAGACCAGAAAACAGTAACACCACGGTAGAAAAAGACTTTGAACGAAATTCAAAATGGGCCAAATGATGCTTGAGACCTTAATAACAAAACCCTAAGTCATTTCATACCACGTACACATAATCTCGCTGATGCAATCTATGAGATACTCAAGAAAACACAAATTCAAACATGTAGAAAATAATGGAATTAACTTGTTATCAAGACAAAGATCCATATAAAACCTTGCATTACTATATTTTGAGTATTATTTTAACTTAGCTCAAGTCAATTTGCTAGTATTAATATTTTATATATACTTTTAATAGATTTTAGACTCAAGGGTATTTTTGTAATTTTTATAATTTCTAGAATGGGTCAGAGTCTTTTGGGTCAAAATTTAGTATTGGATATACTAGAATTTAGAGTCCTACTTCGAACTTGTTTTAGTCTTCTAATTTTTAGTGATGTAGAAGATTTGGAATCCTAATCTTTTGGGTTAAGAATACTTAGAACTCTATATAGTTAACAATTAGTAACATTTTTAATAAAAGATAGAGAGAGATATTTTAGAAAATTCAGCAATTATATGCTTCTTGAGTTGTGTGATGCAATTCTAACCCCTAGGAGTGATGCCTAAGGAACCCTAGGAGTAATTCCTAGTCAAAGTTACCATTTACGGTACTGTTCACAGCATAATTATTGTTCCTGGATACTGTTCACAGATCCTAAACAGCCCCTTTTTTGATTTTATATTGCTATCCAACATCATACCCACTCAAGAGCTAACAAAGCAATGGCAAATGAATTAATATTGAGAATGGTTATATTCTTGAATAACTCCTTGAGTTGAAAATTGCTGGGACTCAGTTCCAAATGATTCAATAGGATTGGGACATTAATTGCCAAACCTCTATTCGGTTCATTGCGTCATGGATCATGCCCACATATACTAACTGAAGGGCTAAAAGAGTGATGAAGAAGCAGATCAGGATTAATGATTGTGAAATTATGAAAATATAGTACTGTGATATTGCGACCAAGTTTATTGGGAGATTAAAGGTTAGCTTAGATCTAAAATAAAATGCTAAGCTCAATTTACATCAGTGCGCCAAATGCTCCAGACCCTGGGCAAAGCAGGTTTAACAGCAGACCAAGTTGTAATAATAAATGCAAGGCCAATGAACATAAGTTGGACAAAATGTAAGACTAGAGAGAGAGAGAGATAGAAACCGTAATATCAGAAGTCCACAGGGTCAAGTTGTCTCGGAGAAGTTGCATGATCAATGTACTATCCTTGTATGATTCCTCACCCAATGTATCCAATTCGGAGATAGCTTCATCAAAAGCCTGCCACAAAAACATGGTTTTTAAACAAAACTAAGGACAAAAATCTGATCACGTCAATTAATCACTTCTCTACAAATTAAATTTTTATATTTTTTACATCATTACAACAATATCCACCAGTAAAGTATCCATAAATGAAAAAACAAAAAATGCTACTAGAATCCCACTTCATTTGAAGCACCCATTTTTCATAACTATCCAAACACATAGATGGATAAACAGTAAAACGAAGTGATCTATTATACCACAGCCGGATACAGAGTCAAATAAATAAAATCAATCAGTGCAAAGGTACCTGTTTCGCAAGGTTGCAAGCACGATCAGGTGAGTTAAGGATTTCGTAATAAAACACAGAGAAGTTAAGTGCAAGTCCAAGCCTTATTGGATGAGTAGGAGCCAGTTCAGCCAAAGCAATATCCTAAATCATCAAAAACAAAAACAAAAACAATCGAGGAGATTTAACAACAATGATGTTTTAATAAGCCACCAAAAAAAAAAAAAGCAACAAAGAAGCACAATGGTCCGCCAACCTGAGCAGACTTGTAAGCTAACAAAGTGCTCTCAGCAGCTTCCTTCCTCTCTGCCGCAGTCTTAAACTCAGCTAGGTATCTATGGTAATCGCCTTTCATCTTCAAGTAAAATACCTTGGACTCGGCAGATGAAGCAGAGGGAACAAGATGGGACTCGAGAAGGTTCAAAATACCATCACAGATCTTGCTTAGCTCAGCCTCAATCTTAGCCCTATAGTCCTTAATTATTGTGACATGGTCCTCATTTCCACGGCTCTCCTCCTTCTGCTCAATGGAAGAAATGATCCTCCATGAAGCCCTCCTAGCACCAATCACATTCTTGTAAGCAACAGAGAGGAGGTTTCTCTCCTCCATTGTCAGCTCCTCAACATCAACAGTCTTAGCAACTTTTTCCATGAACTCAACCATTTCCTCATATCGTTCAGCCTGTTCTGCCAGTTTGGCCATGTAGACATTCTCCTCCCGCGATGTGTCAGTTGGTGACATATTTATTAGAGTTGACTAATATCTACTACATCATAAATTTTAAGCACATCCATCATTAAAATACACGAAATGCACTTACAGTCAGGAAACAAATTTTGCAAAATGCTATCAATCTTAAAAAAATGCCTTTGGGTTATGAACAATCCTCTGTTAAAACGCTCAGATAACGTATTGACAAAATAATGGAAATATTAAGCTTCAGCTAATCCATAAGGTTACAGTGTAGCTTGCATTCATTTTATAAATAATGTTTAGTTCAGATATACTCCACAGTTAGGTTTGCTCAGACATTTAAAAAACTATAGCACTCTAAAACGACAATCCTGAGCTGATAAAAGGATTTATTCTCAGGGATCGCAACTACTTCGCATCCAATAACCATAATCCTCCCTCAGCAACCTAACCGAGGATCACACGTACGGTTTGGTTGCTAAGTAAAATCGTTATACTTACAAACATCAAGTTCCATGTTGTTTCGAATCTTCAAATAGATCGAACTATTATGCTTCATTTGCTCGGAAATAATTTTTCAACTAAACAAATAAAGTAGAAATTAATGATTCAGAAGTTTAAACTCCCATTCTTTGGATGTATACATTTTCTCAGCAACCAAATGGAGCATTAGAGCTTGGAATCTCAACAGATCGAACTGCAAATAGTGTAAATAACCAATTCGACAACCAATTCAACATATCAACGCACAGTCAACGATTACAAACCTACAAGCAAACCAATCATTTTAAAAAATCTAAGATCTAACCTTAACCCTACCTATAACAGCAAAAGAATCGATGCATACCTCTTTTGATACAGCTAATCGATTGTGAAGAAGAAGTTGAGAGAAAGAGAGAGAGAGAGAGAGAGAGAGAGTTGCAGGAGTCTTAAAATGGAATAAATGGTTGTGTGGGGGCGGAGATTGCTATATGAGCTGGCGCTGACCGTCAAAGCCCTCTTTTATCAATTAGCGTTCAGTGTGGTGCGGCGCGGCTGCTGTCACGGCTGGGATATCAGGCTGGCCAGACGAGATGCGGGTAGGACTGGGTGGGACTTTGACGGTCAGCGATTTTGCTATTCCATTAACGACGTAGTTTCGTCAACCTTTGGGCGGTAAAATTCAACACCTATCAATATATATTATGATTAATTGCACTGAAATTCCATAAAATGTAGAGTTTGTCTCATAAACAATACAAACGCAAAAATACTTACCGTTATAAATTTATTAGACTGCGTAGAATTACACTCATTTATACGAATTAGGTTTAGTTACATTAGAGGTCTCTAAAGTATGAGATTTATCTCATTTTAATCTCTAATATTTCAATTGCATCATTTTAGTCCTTAAACTATTAATTTTATTTCTATGTGGTATCTCAAACAAACAACATCTAAATTACTAACGATTTTGTATCATAAATTTATTACGTAATACCTAAATATGAACAAAAATTAATTTAGATACCTCTTAACCAAAATTTGGGTAACTCTTAACAAAAAAATAAGTAATATGGGTGGTTGTTAACTAAAATTTGAATAGCTCATAATTAAAACTATGTAATTTGGATAGTTTTTTGACCAAAATTTGGGTAAAAAATTTAGTTAAGAGTAATCTAAATTTTTTTTTCCTATATTTAAGTATTACGTAATAAGTTTATAATAAAAAAATCGTTAACAATATAGACGATATCTGCATGAAGACCACATAAAAATATATATTCAATATTTTAGAGACTAAAATGATATAATTAAAATATTGGGAAAAAAATAAAACAAACTCCATATTTTAAGGACTTTAAGTGCAATTACCCTTATATATTAATTTAATTGAAACTCTGTCTTTCTACAAAATTAGAGAACGATAATTTTAGACGGAATATGATAGAACATGACAACAAAATTCTAACCTCGATATAAACTAATGGATTAAAATTGACTAATTCTCAATATAAATTTTAAAATGACACAATTTGCTAACACTAACAATAAATATATCGGATAAGTGTCAAATATAAGTAAATTGAACTTGACATGATTAATAAGTATAACTAGTATTGTTTAAATAAAAGAATATAATTATATTTTTTTTATTAAGTATTAGCTGAATCATTGTAAAATAATAAAATTTTATTACTTGTTTTACAATTATATGAATATATTTCATTTTTAATTTATGAAAAAATTATTAGTGTGAGATTAGTTGAGAAAAAATAGCATAGTTTTAAAACCCATTTCAAACATCAACCTGGAGAAGGGACCGGGTCAATAGGTTACTGGTTCAGCCACTGGGTCAGTGATCGAACTGGTGATATAATAAAAAAATAAAAAATAATTATTAATGATGATAGATAGGCTAAAAAATTATAATAATTATAAAAATGACATATTTAATGTATATTAAATCAAAAAAAACACTCAAAATTTATCAAACTAATACATTCAATTCCAATACAATTTGCCTAATCTATTTTTAATCAAATCAAATGATATGCACTTAATTGCATAATTCTTGAAATCAACTTCATAAGAATTCATACAAATCATATTAGATCTAACCAGCACAGAGAGATAGACAGAAGGAGGGAGTACTTGCTATGTCTCAAGATTCTCAAGTTTCAAGTGAAAGCCACAGTGAAGGAGGGTGTTAAGCAAATCGCCAATAAAGATCTGAGATAGTCTTGTCCTGTCTTCATAAGCCAGTAATTTGTTCGAATGTTCGAGTTCAACACTTGATTGAGTGAAACCCAGGACAAATATATATATCTATATAGATATATATATATAGAGAGAGAGAGAGACAGAAAGATATTTTGACACGATTAATTAAATGGAACAACAAAATCTATTGTTCCTTGAGAACATCCGAGGAGCCCCACCTGATGGGACTTGGATCGGGGTAGACTTTAGTATCAAAAAGTAAAAAAAAAATTGTACCATACCACATTCTCAATTTAAACATGACATGTGCTAAGTTATTTTTTTTAATTTAATTTTATCTTATCATTTCCAAATTTAATGACTAAAAATAACTCATATCAAGATATATGATTACAGATCAATTTTTAATATGTTCTTGAGAAGTAATCTTTTGGGTATCATAGTTTGATCTGTGATATCCAGCCATATTTTTAAGTTACAAAAATGTAAGAGGAAAAATTACGTACTACAAGAATGATGAACCAATAATAATTTAGCAACTGAATGACTTGTATCTAACGAAACGAATTGAGTGCATCTCTTTTTATAAAATGAATGAACTATCATAGACTGGAACTTAACTAATTGGAGACATTCCAATACTTAAGTCGATAACGTCTCCAAAGTCAAGCAAGTAGATAAGAAGTGCGTAACCTGTAGACCTAAGCTCATTTTATATTTATGTGTGTCTGACTTTTTTGGGTTTACAATCTTGATTGAAATAAAGTGGCACACCTATTTTTCTACCACATCTTTTCAAATTTGTTATTGAACCTCCCTAGGTTTTATTTCTCATTAGTCGATTTGTTAAGTCACGTTTATAATGTACATAGTCAAATAGGTAGTCTCTTTATCAATTGCTCATGACCGCCTTTGATCATAGCAATAACCTAGCTATCCTTTGTTCGGGGTGGACCTAGTCATTGTCTTCTAAATTGCTAAACCTAAGTCTTATTCGGGCACTTTTTTCTTCAAAGTGTATTCTACACACTTGCTCGTTCCGCACAAACTGCTCGGGGGCATAGCTAATTGAGTCATTTGTTGAGAATGATTCCAATTCTGGTCAGCTAATATTGATACCTGTTCGGTTGGATCACAACCATATGCATTCTATCTTCACCAATTTGGCCCTTTTTATATTGCCATGATCTATATGCCATGTGTCCGTATTAAGTGGTGCAATTAGGCACATAAATATTTTGAACCTCTTCATCTGCCCCCATGTGTGTTTGCAATGTGTTGCTCATTGGTAGACATTCTCTATCGTAACGATGTCCTTCATTAAATGTGTTGCATCATTTTCTATGAAAAGGCGTGTCAAAACATCTCCTCATCGTTAAAACAATCACTTGTTTTTCAAAAAATTATGATATTTTCACTTCTGACGCCATTTCTAACGTTTTTGTATTCTATTTAAAGGGGAACTCCTCTCATTTTTCCTCCATTTTTACATTTCTTGAGTCCTTCATTATCCTTCAAGCCTCCATAATTCGTTTGTTCCCCTTCTTTTCTCTATATTTACCATTCTCCTTGTTTTTTCTATCATGGCCCATCCAAACAAGGACAAAATCTTTGTTTTCTAGGCCAAACATAGGATTCCCAATGACATGTTCATTGTGGTTGTTTAGGAAGATGAACCTCTCATAGGATCTGGAGTGTCCATTCCCATCCCTACACAAGTTATAATCGAGTTTGGAGTTAGGTTTCATCTCCACCATCTTCTTCTTAGAGTTTTTGCCTCTCTAAAACTCTATCCCATCCAATGTTATCCTAACTTCTTTAGGATAGTGATGGGCATCGTTGCCCTCAATGATCTTCTTGGTGTCATTCTTGGCCTTTGGGAGATTCTTTACTCTTATATGATAAAGTTCACTGATAAGAAACTATTACTTCGAAGTAAGGAAGGCACTTTATCTTGTTACCCACCTCCTCAATTCCAACAAGTGATAGGAAAATAATATCTTGTTCATGCTTGGGAATTGGGAGCACAAAGAGGTTGAAGAGCCTCGCTATAGATGCCCCTATGGAGAGGGTGGCCTACGTGATCTCAAAGGCCCTTCTTTTTTGCTAAATTCCTTTATTTTTTACTTCTTCTCTAATTCCCTTCTACCTTGTGCAGGTGAAACCATCAAAGTAAAATTTTCAAAGGAGTTGGTGGATTTAGAAGATTTGTGAAAAATATGGTCTTTAAATACCAACCACTTTTGTCAACCAACTCATGTGCTCGATTATCAAACTACCTACCATTCTTTTATAGTATTTCCTGAGTCCTTTACAACACAACTTGTCGAGCATAGAGAAGATGCTAGGGCCAAAATTGCTTTCATCTCTAGGCCTCAAAAGAAGTTCAAAAAGTAAGAGATGTGTAGAGAGATTAATTAAGAACTATATCAACTTGGTGTTGAACCCTATTCCCTCCATTCCTTTTGAAACTAGACCCTCCACCAAACCTGCTCCTATCCCCATACCAGACGATGATCTGATTGTCCAATTTTTGCAAATTCCTCCATCTCCTCCACCGAACATAACAGTCACCCATGTTCTTACACAGCAACCTGGAGGCAAAACTTCTTCCCCTGATGTCCAAGGGTTGTGATGAAAGTAGGCAATAAAGAGAAATTTTGAAAAAGTCAGATCTTCTTTTGAGGCTGATGATAAGCTTGGAGAAACACTAGGCCCCATCTAACACCTATAAAATCCAGAAAAATTAAAACTTAATTAAAAAGGGGTAAAAACAGTAATTAGTCATTAAAGCACAAGTCAAAAACTCGAATTTTTGTATAACTTGGATGACGAAATGGTCATCACCGTTGGATTTGTCTCACGAAATTTAGTTACACAGTCAATTTTCATTGAATTTCAAAATAGTCAGATTGTTTGCTCATTATGAAGCGATTAGGTATCGCGATCAAATTTTATTTGTGAGACCCAAGAAATAATTTAAATTTAGTTGAATAAAAATATACTAAACTTAACAAGGGTAAGATTTAATTGATTTGGAATAAAATTGGACATGTTAAAATGAGACGTGTGGCGCAATGTGGGCCAAGTATATAAAGGGGCTTGAAATGGGAGAAAGTCTTCCACTCCACTCATTTTTCATCCAAGTTTAAGTAGAGAGAGAGAGAGAGGGCAGAACTTCATTTTCTACATCTTCTTTTTACCTTCTCTATTCGATTTAGCAAGATTCGAGCAAACGACTTGGCTCAGAGTAAGAACTAAAGTTACTCACAACGGCAAGGGCTACGCGTGGGTACCATCCACGGTCAATTATGACACACGAAAAAAATTTGAGTTTTGGCTAGGGGTCGAACAAAGCATCATTGGGTATCATGAGGAGTCGTTCTACCTTGTACACACACTACAAGAGGTAGGGTTCCTTCCTATCTAGATTTTCTTTCAACCTAGGGTTTTTATATGAAATCGGTAGGGCTATGGGTGTGTATATCACATGTTTTAACTCTTAAATAGTGTGTGTATATGAGTTGGGTTAAATGAATGATTTATAGTTAATTCTTTAATTTGTGAAATCCTATTATGATTAATTTGTTATGTGTTAGAGTTAATGACTTAAAACATGTTAATTGTAAATTAGCATGGCCGACATATCAAGTTTAATTGATTGGTTAGCGTGTGATATGGGTATGAGTCCATATGTATGTTAAATGGATTATTGGGTTTATTATATGTTTACATTGTATGTACCCTATGTGTCTGATGAAATGTTTTAATGAAATCAAACATGTTAATTAAGCTAATCAATGTATTCAACATGTGTAGGGTGGTATGGTAGAATGTTGTTATATGCTTCAATGATATAATTAACATTATGATGAAGTTTATGTGGCTTTGTTGTGAGTATGCTATATGTTTACATTTCATATCATCTAAGTGTTTTGATAAAATGTTTAGGTTAGTTCTAGTATGTTTATTGGATTGTAATCATATATGACATGTTTGGTAATATTTATAGTAATGGACATGTTCATTATATGTTTTTATGATATGATGAACATGAAGATATGAATTGCATATGCATGAGTTGCACTACATTCATGGGAATTGACAAGAATGTGAATGTGTGTGTATGGTTTTAGGTCAATCATCAACTAGGTGAGTGGATGGGTGGGTTCGAAAAGGTTGGACTTAGGTGCAGCTGAGTTGCACTAGGTTTTGCATAAATAAATGAGTCATAGTGTAGCAAGAAGGGCTAGATTCTCGATGATGCTCTTAAAATCGAGGGTCATTTCTCAATGCGTTAATCACCCATTAACCCGTGGAAGTGCCCATGAATTCCACATAACCCGACACCAAGTCATCATATCCCTTTCACCGGGATTGTAGCCAACACATATCAATCACTTGACTATTCCAACGTCCAATCGCCATCAATTTACACTTAATATTGAACCAATTACATCCTTTAACCAAGAAGGTTCAAGGCTTGACAAGTTATATTTATATTTCACAATTAAATTCGATCACGTTTATTTTAGTCACGCGACGCCCAATTGCATCAAAAAACATAAAAAATTCGGTTGTCTCGGAATTCAACGAAAATTGGTTAGGTAACTAGATTTCGCAAGATGAATTCAATGCTGAGATTTGTTTCATCATCTGAGTTCTATAAAAATTTGGATTTTCAACCCGTATTGCAATGACTAATTACCATTTTGTCCTTCATAATAAAATTTTAAATTTTCACGAGTTTTACATTCTTCCTCAAGTACAAGACCCGATTAGTTGGTTTTTACATTTTCTAGCGGTGAAATTCTAGAAAATTGTAATGGCGAAAATGGAGTCATAGGTGGGATGTCCTGAAAATCCGTTAACGGTGTAGTGTCCTTTTGGTGAAAGAACATAAATCTCCGTCACAAAAAGACACAAAATTAATTAAATTGTCATTGGATGTTTAATATTAATGGCATGAGTTTGAAATGTCCGAATTCATATGCATGACATTGCATGTGTTGTGGTGGCTTGGGATGGGGCTTAGTGTTGGCATTGCATGCATGAGTTCTCACTTTATGGCATGACACAGTATGTAACTTTATTCATGTTGTATATATGTGAATGAATGTTTGAAAGAGTTTATAGTTGTAGGACATTTCATATGCATATAAGTTGGGAGGTGATCTCCACAGGAGGTACCCTATTGAGTGTCGACTCACCCTCAATGGGAACATTTTTCAAGTATCACACATGTTTCCGCTGCAGGCCCTCCTACAGGCCCCCTTTGACGATGGAGCCAAAGTGTGGGTCACATTTTGGAATTGTAGTCCCATTGTATGTATTTTTTGGCATTGTAATTATTTATACAAAGATTTGTATATTTGGGATTAAAGGCATGTATGTTGGGGCTATGTATCAATTCTTTTCAAAAATAAATGTGTTTTACATGAATGGTTGTTAGTTAATATTTAATACATTGGATGTTGATCTTTGACTTGGTGTGGTCATTGGAGTTACTTAGGTTCAGGTTGTGTTTTGGATAGAACTCCCCATACAATAGAGACTCTGCCCGAATTTTGTTAAAGTTATAGACCCCGATGAATGGAGTATCACTATGTGTTATCGCATTAAGCGGAATCACAGGTTATTTCACGGGTTGATGGGTGATCAACAAGTCAATTCCGGACCCCCAGATTTTGGGACGTCACAACTTGGTACCAGAGCTTAGGCTTTAGATCTTACATAAGTCTTATGAGAAGTGAGTTCATCATTTTTCGTTACGGGAATATTTGGGTTAGGACATGGAATTCACCTGCATTGAATTTTCTTTGTTTTGTGCTATGTGTATGAATACATGTTTGCTTAAACATAGAAAAAAATGATTTACATTAATGGATGTATATGCTAGCTATCTACAATGCCGTTATGGGATATTTTAGAAAATGGATATTATTTCATTTTTGGTTAGTAAGGTATGCTAGGCATGAACCTTTTAAGGCATTGACTTTGGGTTGAATTGAATCTTGGCTGACCTTTGTACCTGACTGAAAGAAAAGGTACGTAGTTTATGAGGCAAAGAAAGTAATGACATGTTACATGGTGAAGATGCATATGCAAAGAAAGAAGTAACATGGCTTAAAATCGCATATTCAAGAAAATAGTAACATGCCTCCATAAAAGTAGTAATATGCCTTCATAAAAGTAGTAACATGCCTCCGTAAAAGTAGTAACATTTCTTAAAATTGCATATTCGAGAAAATAGTAACACGCCCTCCATAAAAGTAGTAACATGGTACATTTTACAAATTGGGGGCCAAAACTGTAGCACACTAAGCATTTTTAAGCAACATGGGTAGCTGAGATTACATATGCAACAAAATAGTAACATGATACATGTCACATATTTGGGGGCCAAATGAGACTGAATTTTTCCTCCAACTTAGAATGACTATAACTTTTGCTACTGAAGTCGGAATTAAACAAATAAACTATCGAAGTCAGAACGACCCTTCCTACCCTTTCTCATTTCTCTCATTTAGTATTTCTCTCTCTCACGACTCCAAAGCACCACCGCCACAACATCACAATCACCATCACACAGTTCTCAAGGTGTCTCTGAGGTATTTCTCTCTCCCCTTGTCTCTCCATCCTATGCTTTAAATACTCACACATACAGAAACCCCTTCCCCTTGTCCTCTCAGTTCCCCTATTGTCTTCCCTTTCTTTTTGGCTTCTTTGGAACACAACACACACCCACACCCACGCACGTCACACAACACACACACCCATATTGCACAAACACATCCCCACCACATACACAGAAAACACAAACCTACACCGCGCACACACACCCCCATAGCACAGCATAGAACGCACCTGCATTTTCATCTCCACCTACACAAAACAACATGCACCCCCTCCCCTCTCTATGCACAACCCCCCTAAACACACAACATAAAACTTTGTTTTATTTTACAAACAACACATGTAGAACACATGCTTTTGTTATGAACAATTCAGATTCGGTTTGATTTGATTGGAATTTTAGATAGGTCAAATTTGATTTTAATTTTGTTGTTCTAATTTGCTTTGATTTGATTCAACAATAATTGAAATTGAAGCCACTGGCCACCAACCACAGTCACCACATGTTTGATGAAATTTATCAAAGAGCCACGAACAAAATAACACTACCACAAACTCCCCTACTTCCCTGGAGTGTTTTGCGTTTTTTTAACCACTATTTATTTGCTGTTTATTTAATTTCTTTTTGAAGCATTATGAATAAAGATGTGCTTAGTTATCAGAGATGTTTTTGAACTGCACTTGTTGCTGAATATGCCATTGTTGATGTGATTCACTCTAGTTAATTAAAGGGGTTTTTTTTCGCTCCCATTGTAACACCCTGTTTCGGCTTTTGTATTAAAAATATAATTTAGGTATAACACACTTTGTCTTGCAAACCTGCTATTAATATTTAAAAACCAACCCTAGCAAAATGTATAACATTATCCACTTTTAAATATAAAAAGTCACACAAGTGCAAGCACACCGGCCGCTACCGTACAAAATGTTCATAACTGGAAAAACATTTTTCAAGTGTGAAAAGGAAAAAGAAAAAAAACTGACACGGGCCCTCCCCCAACAACTCTCAACTATACCTCTAATTTCGGCAGTGGACTTCAAGCTTATGTACATATTACCCGAAAAGATTTTGAGAAAATTTTTTAGTGATTATCCAGTAGCTTCCCATAAATAGATAAAATAAAATCAAAAATACACTAATTTGGTAGAAATCTATTATTTGTAATCCCGTAATTTAAACACAAGATCTTGTCTCGTTGCTTTATGGCCTCACACAGAGATAATCGTTTTGCCACCCAGACTACATACGCCACAAGATTATATCATCACATAAGTACCATTCGTCACTCAGACAACTCAACCAAAATATTAATTTTTGTCTTTCAAATGATCCATAACATGACGTCAACTTTTGTTCTTGTCACTTAGACAATTCCAGCACATAACTTATTTCAGTCATAAAGACAACTCGAAATGCTTAATTTATTTTTAGTCGTGTAGACAATTCATCCCAGAAGTTAACTCTCGTCACTTAGAAGACTTTACTGCACAGGCAATTTACATCACGTGGACACCCATCGTTTAGATGTCTCAATCCATTTAGATTTTCTTTCTTTTCGACACGTACACAACTCGAAACCGAATTCTTAGTCCTTGTCACATAGACATCTCGTATCCACCACAAATTTCCATCATATAGATGGCCCTCAACTACATTATATTTCTCATTATGTAGTCAACCTGAAATCATAGGGTTAATTCTTGTCACGAAGACAACCCATAATCAACAAATGATCTCCTTAATATCTATCTTGTTGTAAGGACGAATCACAATCACAAATAAGTTCATCACCCACACAGTCATCTCAAATCGCACACACATGTTCCATCACGCAATCAACCTAGGCCACAAATGCTTACTTTGTCCTTTAGATTATCTTCGTTCCACCACAATATTATAACACTCAATTATTGAAAGGATAATCGGCTGTGATTACCTGTTTTAAAAACTTATTTGGCTCTAAGTACCACCTCCAAAGTTATACTCTATTAAGTCATCTTTTTCATCAAATAGTTGTCAATAAGTACCCATTTTAAAATATTTCAGATTCTTTTTGAAATTTATTTCATAATTACCTTTACCATAAATATTGTCTATCATTGTTAGTTTCAATGTTTTTAAATATAACACTCCTAACTTGAAAATTGTATTAGCATTAAAATTATTTTTCTATCATATCTAATATATATGTGTGTGTGTGTGTGTATACATAGTAACATTAAATAGTAATACGCTTAACAAAAAAATAGTAACATAAAACAGTAACATGCTCAATAAAAACTTGAATTAAAAATTTAATCATTGCAATAGAGTGACACCATATGTGAATATTTATTCTATTGTGGGGGAATCACTCTATTACAGTGATACCATGAGGATTTATTCCATTGTGGGGGTGTCACTCTATTACAATGATTAAACTTTTATTGAGTATGTTACTGTTTGATGTTACTATTTTTTTGTTGAACGTGTTATTGTTTGATGTTACTATTTTTTTGTTGAGCGTGTTACTATTTGATGTTACTATATTATATATATATATATATATATATATATATATATATATATATATATATAATAGAAACATAATTTTAATGCTAGCACAATTTTCAAGTTATGAGTTGTTAATACTAATACAATTCCCAATTTAGGAGTTGTTAGTTTTTTCAAACAAATTTTGATTCAATATAACTATTGAGGGTATTTTGGATAATGAAGATCAAAATGGACTTATCCCAAACAAGTTTTTGAGTGTACTTAAGTCTAAATAAGTTTACAAAAAGAGACCGGCCTCCAAAGGCCCCTTATTGAATCTCAACATAACTCATAAAATAAGCAGTCAAACAAAACTTAATTATTTATGCATAAAGATAATGTAAGTTAGCGCATGTACCTTGCGTAAAGTTTATATCTCGTAGACGACCCCTCCGCCGGAGTTTTAGTGTGGCATTATTTGTGGTGCTCATCTCCAAACCTGGCATATCCAAATTAAACCTTTCTCATAAAATAATAAAAATAACAAAAATATACTTGAATTTGCATAATTTCCTATGAAATCATAAAATTGCATACTTTCTTGTAATTAACTCATACCCATGGCTTTATGAAAATTCAAGAACAATTCCACAAAATTTCTAAGCTACACGCCAAGCTACTATCTCTCTTGGTCAAAATTCAACTCACATACAAGAATTCCATTCTTTTTATTTTTCATGCAACAACACTAATTATGCTCACGCACCCACACAAACAGTATATTAATTTTTCATGCAACACCCATGGTACTTCACCTTCACAACAAGCATCACATTTAGCCCATACGCAACACCCAAATACATACACTAGAATTGCATCAATGCATTCCATAGGAGAGGAAATAGGTTACATAACTTACCTCTTGCACCCACTTCCTACACCACCAAACACCACCACTAATCTTCCACCCTTTTCTTCCTAGCCTTAGCCAAAAATTTTCCTCAAGTGTAGAGATCCTTGCCTTGCTTCTTCCCTTGGCCGAAATTGTAGTGTGGAGAGCCACTTTTTTTTTTCATTTCTTCCTTTCCTTTAGTCGAAACTTCAAGAGAGTCCCCTTGTTTCATCCCTTTTTTATATTGTCCCTGCATGCACTAGTGGAATGCTCACTCCTTCCCCCTCCTTTGTCGTAACCCCCCTCCCTCCTAATGCCAACCACAAGCTCTCCTTAGTGGAGAGCCTTCCTCATCATTACATGCATGGTGTGTGTGTATATATATATATATATATATATCCAAATTGGTAATGACCCTATAATTTATGTTGCTAACCTTTACTTCACTAACATGTATATTTGTAAATAATATATTGATATCATATGCTTGCCACCCACTTAATCCCATGTGTACTAGCATACATCAAATAATTAAGTTATGTCACATGCAAGCATACCCATTTAACTTTTGACACCTCATCAACATTTTTTTTAAATTAATAGTTACCTATCATGCATATTCATAGCACATGCGAACATAATCGTAATAAACATTTATATGATCGTCATACGTATTCGAGTCTTACACCTATTGCTGGTATTCTTCTAGTTTTGGTTTTAGAGTTAAAACACATTGCTATTATGACATTGAAGTCTTGAAGTTTTTGATTTATTCTGACATTGTTCTTATGATAATTTCCATACAAATAATTATTGGAAGTAGATGTGTTCTAGGGATATGTAACATGTGTTCGTTGATTATTTAGCTAGAAGTTAACAACTCATGCATTTATGAGGAAATTAGGAAAAAAATCGGATAGATTTTGGAACAAATTCCATGTCGAGAACCTAATGCATTCGTAAAAAATTTATAATTTTGACACTTTGGATCTGATTACCTAAGTGTCTTTGCACTTTAATAAGACCAAAGTTTGGAAAAGAACATGGTGCTCCGCAGAGATTATTAAGAATTTGGGTATGGAAATTTTATGCGTGAATTGAAATGGAGATTGCTATTCTTATTGAATTTTCGGTTTCTCATAATCTATTGTTGTTGTTTTGCGTTGAGCAACTTGAGTAAATACTCGAATTCTCGTTGGTAAATTACCAAAATGCACCTTTTAATCTTGGCATTGGTTTTGTTCAAGTATTTACCAATATGCTTGTCCTAATGAAATTTTTGGAAGCTGAGAATGGGAACTAGGCTCAACTTCGGAGTTGGAGCCTATGGTACAGAGGAATTCCAAACTTATGGCACAGACATTTGTGTGTTACATAGTACATTCAGGCACGTACATTTGTGTTTTTAACCACTAGGCTTAAGTATATAGTTCCAACATTATAGGTCAAAACTCAGCTATATCCTTGTGGAAAACGCAAATATTTAAGGTATGTTTTCAAATAAATGAAGGGATTTGTTAGAGAAATTTGGCTATGTATTGATTGATAATTGTTTGATTGAAATTGAAGTTGAATTACACATCATGATTAATTTAAGTTATAATTGGGTGGAGCTTTTATTCTATCTTCATACTTTTGTGATTAAAGGGCCTTTGAGTTCAGCACAATCACTTTGTTTGGTACTATTGAATTCTTTATTTACGGTTTATAATTTTTCCTTATGTACTTTTTATTGCCGCATTGATATATTGGTGAAATACTTGCTAGTTTTTTTCTCAAGCCACAAATTTCATGTTAATCGATTGGGCAAATCCTCTTTATTTAGGCTACTATTTTGAAATTTGGTCATTTTTTTGTTTTGCTAATTATTTATTTTATTTTTAGTTTGGGTTGTTTGATGATTCTTTTCTATATGAATCTTTGATGTTCTTTTTATTGCTTCATTGGATGATGTCACTTATATTCTAGCCACTCCAGTGGGGTGGAAATTCTAGAAATATATCGAGGAACCTGAATTAGGGCTAGGATTTCCTACTTAGAGGTTTCATTGAATAAATATTACTTAATATTCCCATAATTGGTTGAATCCCTAGTGATGAAGATTCCAATACTAAATATGTAAAACCTGAGAAAATTAAAACTTAATTAAAAATGGGCAAAAAGGTAATTAGTTGTTATGGTTGAAAACCAATTTTTTTCTAGAACTTGGATGATGAAATGACCTCACCGTTGGATTCGTACCGTGAAATCTAGTTACCCAGTCAGTTTTTGTTGAATTTCAAAATAGTCAAATTTTTTGCATTTTATAAGGCGATCAGGCGTCGCACGACTGAAATAAAAGCGACTAGATTTTATTGGTAGGACGTAAAAAATAATTTAAAGTTATTTTAATAAAAATATACTAAACTTAACACGGGGTAAGATGTAATTGATTTCAAATAAAATTGGACTAATTAAAGAAGGACGTGTGGCGCAACAAGAGTAATGCATTTAAGAAGTATTTAAAGGCTGAAAATCATATTTTTCCCTCATTCTTTAGCAAGCCATTTTTGAGAAATAGAGAGAGAGAGAGAGAGAGAGAGAGAGTAAAGATTCGCCAAGTTCTCCCACATTTCTTCTCCGATCTATGAAGATCCAACTATTTGATTGCTTCAGCCCAAGAGTTAAAGTTGCTCTACACGGGCTTACACTACAAGTGGAAGATTTCCCTCCTATCTAGTTTTATGTTCAACCTAGGGTTGTAATATGAAGTGGATAGGGTGATAGAGATGAATTCCCATGTATTACCTTACCCTAGTGTAGCTAGAATATGGAAAATGTGTATGAGAATATGTTAAAATCATTTCTTGTTTGATTTTGGTTTGATGAAATTGCTCGAATTGGATTTGATAAAATGTGTTGTTTAGGTCATGCTATGTGTTGACATAATTTTTTTTACTATGTGTTTGATAAAATGCTTAGAAATTCAAGTAGGTTATTCGGATTGAATTCACCTGTGACATACTTGAGAATACGTGTCAGGTATAGCAAGAAGAGATAGATTCTCCCTTGGGGTGCAAGGTCCAGTTACTATGTTCACTCACTTGACCAACGGTGAAATTCCAAATAAGTGTGCTGGTGTACCCGGAACAGGAGGTGTGATGCCCTCAAATGTTGTGCCGGTTTGGTAGATCGTTGATGAGATGTCCATAAATTACCTACCCAAGAAAGACAAAATATTTTATAAAAATAGTTATTGGATATTTAACATTAATAGCGGAGGCTTGGAATACCCAGATGCATACACATAACTTAACATGTGTTATGGGAGCCAATGGAGCTTGACTTTGCATTGCATGCATGACATTACATGAAATTGTAGCATTCATTTATAAAAAACATATGTTTGAATGGATGCTTGATATGATGACTTGCATGTGACATTTCATATATATCTAGGTTGGGGAGTGGTCTCCTTAAGAGATACCGT
This sequence comes from Ilex paraguariensis, assembly GCA_963454935.2. Classification (NCBI taxonomy): domain Eukaryota; kingdom Viridiplantae; phylum Streptophyta; class Magnoliopsida; order Aquifoliales; family Aquifoliaceae; genus Ilex; species Ilex paraguariensis. Next base: position 9,325 of record CAUOFW020001085.1, on the reverse strand, counting down.
ATTGAGCGTGACTCACTCTTTATGGGGATACATTTTAGGTGTTGGACAGCCTCTAGTGAATGGCCCTCACTTGGGTCCGTGTTGATGACAGAGTCGAGTTGTGGCTCTTGAATTATATTTTGTAATCTTTTGTGTATTTATATATTGGTCTTGTATAAATTATGTACAAAACTTATGCTTTGACAAATGCATATAATGAGACTTCCTTATACAACATTCTTTTTGTAAATAAATGAATGTAATAGATGTTGTATGAGTTGTATGGTTAAAAGTGAAATAATTGGGCCCTAGGTACCAGTACCTCACACGTATCTAGCTTCTGGTGGGCTCAGGTACTAGTGCCTATACTCACTGGTACCGGTACCCCGATGACAGTGAGCCCAGGTATTGATATCAAGTCTTACAGTTACCGATACTTGGCATTCAGATGGCTTAGGTACCGGTACTCCTTATCATAGTTACCGGTACCTTTTTCCAAAAATTAGTTTTTGAACTTCAACGCTTCCGCACCTTCATATCTTGAGCTCTTTTCTTTGGATGATATAAATAGTTAAATTTTAAGTCCTAGATTTGGGATGTGGACCTTGGAATGGTCGTATAATTAATGTATGCACAGGTTAGGTATTGGGTAAAGCTCCCGTACAAAAGAGACTTTGCCTGAATTTTGTTTTTGTTATGATCCTAGTGAATAAGATGTAACGCAGGTTTAGGGTGATCACCGGGTTGAAAAAGGACCCCCAAATTTTGGGGCATCACAAAATATACTGGCTTTTCGAAAGATTTGGTCTTCATTATGGATAAATCTGGGACTAGAACTCCATGTAATCTAACAATCTCACGAATATAAAGCTTTCTCAAGGTCTCTAAAGTGTCAATGGTCTTTATGCTCAAGAAATGAGTGGACTTGGTAAGTCTATCTACAATAAACCATACGACATTATGCCACCATGAAGTCCGTGAAAAACCAAACACGAAATCTATGGTGATGTGATCTCACTTCCACTCTAGGATAGGTAAGAACTGTAGTAATCCTCCGGGTTTATGATGCTCCACCTTCACCTGCTGACACACCACGCACTTTGTAATGTACTTAACCATGTCTTGTTTCTTTCCTTTCCACCAATATTGACGCTCCATGTCTCTATACATCTTAGTACTACTCGAATGTATGGAGAATTTTGAACGATGACACTCACCCAACACTTCTTCCCTTACTTGGTCATTGTTTGGTACACATAGTCTTCCATGAAACTGTAACTCATCATTATGTATTGACCAATTCTCAATCATCTGATTCCTCTCCAATCGACCTCGGATAGTGATCAACTCTGTATCTAATCATTGCAACTCCACAATCCTTTGTCGGAGAATTGGTTGAGCCACAAGATTAAATAAGCATGGTCGGTCCTCCTGTCTATCCACTAATAGATTAAATTCCTCCAAAGCATCCATCATCTTCCACCTATTAATAGCAAGAACATTGATTTCACCCCAAGACTTTCTGCTAAGTTCATATGCTACTACATTAGCCTTCCCCGGATGGTAGTTGAGTGTGAAGTAGTAATCTTCTGGATATTCAATCCACCTTCTTTGCCAAAGATTCAAGTCTTTATGTGTGAATATATACTTGAGGATCTTATGATTAGAAAATAGTTGAAACTTTTCTTCATACAGGTAACACTTCCACAATTGAAGAGCAAAGACCACAACAACAAGCTCCAAGTCGTGAGTGAAATAGTTTTGCTCATGAATCTTTAGTTGTCTCGAACCATAAGCAACTACCTTACCTCCCTGCATTAGCACACATCCCAAGCCTCATAACGAAGCATCTGTGTAAACATCATATCCTTTCCCATTGCTTGGAATAATGAGGATAAAAGTTGTTGTCAACCTCCTTCAAGGTGCAAAAGGTTAGTTCACACTCTTGAGTCCACAAGAATCTCTCCCCTTTCTTCATAAGGCGAGTCATTGGCATCGCTAGTTTTGAGAACCCTTCCACAAACCTCTGGCAGTAGCCTACTAATCCCAAAAAACTACGTACTTCAGTCACATTCCTCAGTGGTTTCCATTTCATCACAGCTTTAATCTTTGCGGGGTCAACAACTACACCTTGTTCCGACACGACTTGACTAAGAAATTTCACTTCTTTCATCCAAAACTCACATTTACTCATCTTAACATATAACTTGTGCTCTCTCAATATCTGTAGCACTACCAAAAGATGGTGTTCATGTTCCCCTTGTGTCCGTGAATAGATCAATATGTCATCAATAAACACAATAACAAACTGATCTACATATGGTCGGAATACTCTGTGCATCAAATTCATAAAGGCTGCAAGAGCATTAGTCAGTCCGAATAGCATTACAGTATATTCAAAATGACCCATACTTGGTATGAAAAGTTGTATTAGGAATATCCTCCTCCTTGATCCTCAATTGATGGTACCTTGTGCGAAGATCAATCTTAAAGTAATATTTAGAACCCCTCAGCTGATTGAAAAAATTATCAATTTGTGGCAATGGATAATTATTCTTCATTGTCACTCGATTCAACCTTCGGTAATCCGTGCATAACCGAAGTGTTTCATCATGCTTCTTCATAAAGAGGATCAAGGCTACCAAAGGTGAAGTGCTTAAACGGATAAACCCAATAGCCAATAGTTGGTCCAACTACTTCCTTAGCTCCTTCAACTCCAAAGGTGTCATTCTATAGGGAGCAATGGATATGGGTTTGGTTCCCAGATATAGATCAATCGTAAACTTAATTTTCCTCTATGGGGGTAACCGGGGTAGTTCATTTGGGAAGTCATCCAAAAAATCCAACACTATCAGTACCATGACAGATTGGGATTTATCTCAATCATCTCCCATTAAGCTGGCTAAGAAACTCAAATTGCTCTCCACCTTAGCTTTCAAGAATCTATTGCCCGTAGTGGAATGAATTCTGATCATTAATAAAACTAAAAACTACCCCTCCTGGTAATTGAAATAAGACCCATTTACGAAAATAATCCATTACCGCATGAAAAGTGGATAACAAGTTCATCCCAATTATTATGTCATAACCCTTCATGTCAAATGCAACCAAGTCTACAATTAATTCTTACTCTCCAATTTGTAGCACACAACCTCTACACACCCTTTTAGTATCCAATCATTCTCCCGTAGGCATGTCAATACTCAAAGCATGTTCTAGATCCTCAAATTCTAATCCCAATTTAATAGCATATGTAGTACGTATGAAGGAATAAGTAGCACCGAGATCAAATAAAATTTGGGCCCAAGAATTATAGAGAAGCACAATACTTTCCACGACTACATTGGAAACATCTTCCTCCGGTTGGATCAAAGCAAAAAATTTTCCTTGATTGGTACTGCCTGGGGATATAGCTCCTAACAGTTTCTATTGTAGTGGCTTCTGTACTAATGACTTATTTGCATTTACCTGTCCTATCGTCTGGGTATTCTTCTAGGGTGGAAAGATCGGACAATGATATTGAATATGCCCCAGACCTTCACACACAAAGCAAGCTCATGGGTCTACTCTTACCCTCTTCGATAAGCCTCTAACTCTTTAAGCTATCTGAAATCTCTGTCCAACCACCTGGTTTGGGCGACGGTATGGTGCCGCCCTCTGAACTCCACTACTACTAGCACCGGTCTTGATCAAACCTCCCCTCGCAAATTTTTATCATCTATGGTTGTCCTATTTGTCTCTCTCCACGAGTACAACTTTGTTGACAAGATTCTCATAGTCCCAGATCTTGTGAGTAACAAGCTTCTCCCTGATGGCCGGCCTCAAGCCTTGCTCAAATAGTTTAGCCTTTTATGCCTCAGTAGAGATGAACTCCATGGCATAGCGAGATAGCTCATCAAACTTTCTCTCATAATTCGCCACCATCATGTTATCTTGTCTTAGAGTCAGGAAATTCGCACTTATTTTGTCCCTGACCGATTTAGAAAAATACTTATCTTGGAGAATCTAATCAAACTCCTCCCAAGTAAAAGCATCAATATTCCTCCTTCTTTTCACTGAATCCCACTAATGATCTGTCTTCCCTTCCAGTAGATATGTAGCTAGATCGACCCGTAGATCCTCGACAACTCCCATGCTATCACAAATTTTCTTCACCCTACGAATCCACTTATCTGCATCCAAAGGGTGAGGGCTTCCTTGGAAAGTAGATAGGCGTTGCCTCAAAAATTCTCTAAGAACTATCATCCTTCTATTCTCGTCCTTGTTACCTAGTACATGACCTAATGGTTGAAACCCCCCTCATTGAGGTTGTTGTTTCCATTATGCTATTGTACCAGAGTGGTTAGCTCCCTTAGGCATTGATAAATGTCATTCATGGCATTAGGAGGTGGTGGGGGGGGGGGGGTTTGCTTGACCTCTACGCCCATGCCCACATCCATGTTCACCGTCCATCCTGCATATCAATTTATAATTTAGTTTTCATAATGTACTAGACACCCTAACTATCACTTTAATCCAAAGCATAAGGATTTTATAGGCTTTAAGCCAACAATTCATTCGACCTAGTCCTACCTTTATAATGGTAATCCATAACCTACAGCTCCCATGTAAGACCTAATTCCTAGGCTCTAATACCAATCCTGTAACACCCAAAAATCCACCATGGATGACATTATTATCTAAAATCATTCACATCATGAGAGCAACTAATAAAATTTATAAATAAAGAACATTTCATTCATCATACATAATATCTATAGCATCATCCAAAATAATATGCCAAACTGTGGCCATTACATTCAAAAGAATATGCCATACTATGGCAATTACACTCCAAAAATAAACTTTTATCTTGCAGCGGAATAAATAAAATATCATCTATACAATGTCTCAAAATACATCCCTAGTCTAGAACATAACGAAATTAACTCTAGACATCCCCCCCTCCGGAGATTCACGCTTCCATCCAATTGAGATTTCCAAGCTACCTGCTCATCAACTCCAAACTCTTCCTCTAAAACGAAATCATAAAATAAATATTGTTTGTAAGGGGTGAGCACCAAGATTTGTAGGAAAATTCTCTCAAACTCGAACAAGGTTTTGAAAACATATAAATCTGTCGATCTCATTTTACAAATATCACATATGAATTTTGAAAGAAAACAGTTACAGTTCATCATATCTCAAGTTTACGCAATATCAATACATAGAATGAAGAAGTAAAACTAATTTTCAAACCATAAACCATTTCAATATCAACCATGTCTAACAATTTCTTGTATCATTCTCCACAATGTACCATTACCCACATTATGTATCTGTATCTAACAATTTTGTATAATTATCCCCAATTGTATGTCAGGTAGGAAGTAAGACTTTGCATGAATACACACATTGAGAATATCCTGACCCAAACACACACTCAATACTTGCAAGGATACATAATTTTAGGAAGGGCGTATACCGATGCATCGATAGCGATGAATTCAATCCAAGAATAGTATACTAACCCTCAGCCTCGATACCACGTGAGTAAATAGTGGTTTGGTCCTTGCAAGGCACCAACCCCACTACAAGTGGTAAAGAACCTTTAAACCCACACGGAGTAAGAAACGCATCTATCCACTCTACGATATCCAATCAACGACCACCCATATTCATCCAAACAACTACACAAGAGATACAATATCAAACTAATTTCTCAAATTACAAGTAAATTAAGAACCCCCAATTCCCATGTATTTTCTAATGGAACAATTTAAGAAAATATGCAAGAGATCATCAAATATATAATTTTTAGTGTTCAAACAAAGCACTAGAATTTTTAAATCAAGAACAAAGGAATATCAAGAGAACAATCTCTATTTCTTGAAAAACAAGGGTTTTGAGATCAAAAACAAGAATTTTATGGCTATCAAACCATAACTTCATTCAAATCATGGTAAAGTTTGCAAGAACATCAAGAAACAAGGATTCTATAACATATATCTAAGATTTAGTGTCAAAACATACATATATATAATCATAGCCTCAATGGACAAGAGTGAGAAGAAACCCCTACCCTTCTTCCTTAATGTTGTGTCAAAAACTAGAATATTTGATCCACTTCAATGTGAAAATTTCCCTTGATCTTGTGTTTTTCCCCTTTTTCTTCCTCTCTAAGACTCTCTAGGGTTAGAAATGGTGAAATGAAGCAAAGAGAGGTGTCCTTAAGTATTTATAGGATGAGAAACAGACCACTTATCGTGAATCTGATACTTAGGATTTTGACCTCACATTCGAACTTCATTTGGCGTCCGAATGTTAGTAGTGCAAATTACTACTTCATGTTCGAACGTCATTATAGCGTTCGAATGTTAGTTGCTCCCAGTACTTTTACTTTTTCCATCAGAGCTCTACAAGCACCAATGTACTGGGACTCACTGTCGTTCAAAAGTAGATTCACATTCGTATGGACTCCCAATTTTTGTTAAACTTCCAGTGAAGTTTTGACCTATTTAGAGGTCAATTTGAAAATTTTTGTGAAACAAACTTTTGTAGCCCTGGAAGTCTAGTGTCTACTGTAAAAATTTTAGATCAAAAGAAAATTAGGGTAAAAATTTATGGTCCAAATACTAAGGTAGTGTCAATTCTTTCTACCCAAGTTCTATCAAAAAATGTGCTTTAACTCTGGAACACTTGTTGACTTTTACTTTTACAACCTATATAGTTCATGCTTCCCTCACTACATATATGGGCATTTCAAAATCATTACGTTATTATATAAAGACAATAATGTGGAGGTTTACATGTTGACTTTCTTCGTTAGGGAAAGAAAGTGTTGCAATGGTGTAGAGGCTAAGCTAATGCAGATTACTTGGTTAAGTATACGAAGCAGTGGGATGGAAAATTATGGGAAATACACTTTGCAAAGCTGCAACTGCAATTGTAGAAAATTATGGCATATGGAAGTGAGTTTTTCTTTGTTTTCATTATCAGCATCATTTGGTTCATGATCAAGTTAGGAAGATCAATCGTGTGTCCCATCCCAAAAGCATATAGGAAGAAGGCTCTCTTAATATATATCTGATTTTTCTAGGACTTGGGTAACAAACTATTCACAATAATTAAGTTCAATATATTGTATTTTTCTGTCAAATCCCCTTGCTTTATGTATTTATTCAGCCGCCCCCATACATAGTACGGATTCTCTGTCAATTCTATCCCTGTATCAATCAAATTAGGCATTGAGTATAAGAGTATTGTGGGTTTGGATGTCTCGGGATAGGATGGAAAAAATGTTCAATAGTGACTGGTGTAACTTGGAAGGCCACTCCCCTAACAAACACATGAAATTCCCTAGGCCTTCTTTCTTGTGCATTACTATAAAATTCATAGACTAGGCACTCATAAGCAGGAGCTACGAACTTAACGTAATTTAACCACCCATGTGTAGCAAGATTCTGTCTAACAACAATATACTCAAAATCTTCGTAAATAACAGGACGTTCAACAATAATAGTTTTAGAGAGAAAGTGAGTGCCATACCAGACTTCTTGTTCAATGGTTTTGAACATCATAGTGTTGAATATATTTTGTGCTTAGGGTTGCTGTATAGGTGCTTCGGGTTGCGAAGATTGGCCTCTCAATGCCTGTCTCAAAGATCCTCTTGTTCTAAGTCTTGGATCCATATTTTCTTTATTTCTCTCTTGATTGTTGCTTTTAACGGATTCTAATTAGTATGAACCTAGAAAATAGCATGGGTAAGTGTTTAATCATAAGAAATTTGAAAGAAAATGGATATGTGTAGCAGATTTGAGGAGAAAAGGTGTCGGGAGACCGCCGATTTTTCGTATTCTGCTACAAGGGAAACTGAAAAAATGATGAACTTCACGCCTATGTGGTTTTATAGGGGCATTACCGTTCGGACGTCACCACCACTGTCTGAACGATGCTGATACACTGTTTTTTTCCTGGCTTCCTGCAGGCTGCAGACTACTAGTCTTCTTGTTGATTTCTACTTCAGTTATTTTCTTGTAGTTTCAATTATCAAATTAACTCCACAATTATACTACTAATACATTAACATTCCTACAATTAACTACCATCATAACATAATTAAACATAACAATTATCTTAACAGTCATATTTACACGAAATTGTTTTCACACATTCCTTAATCAATTGATTTTAATTAGAATCTTCTAAATCAACAACGCCAATGACTCAATTAATTTCACGTCTCACGTATCTTGACAACATGGGAGTGGAATAAGATGGTGTCTTAGGGTATTCTTTACTCTACCCATACTTAATCCAATCAAGATGATCTTACGCTCAACCTGAAATCAGTTCTGCACAGTGATTATATTCGGAGTCTTCAATTATATAACAAGACTTTCTAAGATGGCTCAAAAGACTTTCAAACTATATTATTATCACGAAAATTTCTCATTCTAGACTTAGCATTCTTATATGCTTCATTTCTCAATTCTTTTAATTCATTAGTCTGAAGTTTGCGGGGATGCAATTGCTTTGTCAATATCAAATTTCATCATTTTGATTGACTAGTATGCTCGATGTTCCAATTCCACAGGCAAATGACATGGTTTACTATAAACTAACCGATAATAAGACATTCCCAAAATAATTTTGTATGTAGTACGGTAAGCCCAAAGCGCATTAGTCAGTCTTAAAGACCAATTCTTGCGGTCCAAATTCACTATTTTTTCTAAAATGTATTTTATCTCTCTATTGGTCAATTCAGCTAGTCCACTCGTCTGGGGATGATAAACGACTAATATTTTGTGAGAAATCAAATATTTTTTTCATAAGGTTTTCAAAACTTTATTGCAAAAATGTGTTCCCTCGTCACTAATAATGACTCTGGGAATCCCAAATCTTGACAAAATATGTTCTTTTAAAAAATTAAAGAAACATAATCAACGCCCTCTACAAGCTTTGGAATGACAAAATGAGATGACTTGACCGATTTCATGATTAGGTACATAATGTTTTATTATTTGGTCTTTACAGTACTTAAACACATAGGGATCATCCCAGAAGAAATTGCATACCTCTCTCAAAAATTTCTTTTTGTCGGTTTAGGTAAAATGAAAAGGAATAGTACATGTGACTAAATAATTAACTATACCTGCTTACCATGGTACTTTTGTTATTGCAAACAACCACTCATCTGAAAAATTTTCTCTAGTTGGAATGGGTTCCTCATTTGTATCATACATCAGTCTTGACAAATTGTCAGCTACCTTCAACTCCCTTCTTGTCTTTAATAATCATATCAAATTATTGAAGTAACAGTATCCAACATAGGAGACGTCGTTTAGCATCCTTCTTGGTGACCAAA